>QBDW01004974.1:0-22288 GCA_003261595.1 Maconellicoccus hirsutus
AAAAAAAAAAAAAAAAAAAAGACGAAAAATTCATAAACAATAAAAATAATTAAAAATTACACCTAAAAACGTAATTGAATCGTAAACATACAATTAAAAAAATACCGCTATCAAAGGAATGAATTAAAGTGCGCAAATAAACGTTAAAGTGTCGAGAAAAATATTACGAAATAGATACCATAACTAAAATACACATTTCTATCGTAATTCAAAAAATGGGAAGCGCTGCCATCGCGTACGTAAATAATTTAGGAAACACTGGAAATATAAAAAGTACACGTACTTTTACAAAGGAACCAAAAACATGAAAGGAAAAACTCCCGATATAATTTACCCAAAGGATCTTAAAATATAAATGAAAAAAAATTTAAACTATCGAGTCCGTTTAAACCATTTTCTCACCTGAGTTAGGTGAAAAAAAAAATTATTCCTATATTCGTATTAAGTTTAAAAAAATTTGCTAAAAAATGTAAAAAAACAACAACAAATCGTCTTAAATAACATTAAACTTAACAATGCTTGAAAAACGTAACAATCGTTTTAAAAAGCGGCGGGGCATAGAATTGGGGCATTATGTATCGAGTACAAAGGCAAGGAAGGAATTAAAATCGAAAAGGACATTAGGGAAAAGTCCGTTACAGTATTAAGTGGCAGTTGGTACGATATGTGCGATTAAGTTTAAATAGAAAGAAGAGGAGAAACAAGAAAATAATGTAAAAATAACAAATAACAATTGGCACATCGAGTTTGTCCGGCGGTTTTTTTTTCTTCTCTTTGGATGTCGCGAGGACGAATCTTAGATTATTATCGATTCTACATAGTTTGCCGGCAATAAACCGTGTTGTCCTGTACGTTGTACAACTCCGGACATCCAGCCTTCGTGGATATGCACGCAATTCAAAATTATGTCGCCGTCGAGAAATGATATTTCGTCGGATTCGCGAGCGTCGTAGTCGTACATGGCGCGGTAAATGTTCTGTAATGAATAAAATCGTCAGTGTGGTGATTGGGTAGTAGTAAGTTGGGGGGGGGGGTAGTTGAAAGAAAATTTGAGACATGTGAAGACTAAGTGTTGCTTCTTTTTTGTTGTAGAAAATGCAGATTTTTATTCGTCTGATGGTCAAATTGTTTCAGGGATGTGATGGATTGATGGCTTCGTGTCAAGTAAGTGCTATGAATTCATTTGGTAGATTTATTCCAATTTTTTATTTTTTCGTTTTTTTTTTTTTTTTTAAATCAGACGTAAAAATTTAAAACCTTTCACAAAAAAATTTCATATTTAATTGACGAAAATTATGTCGAGAGTAATCTCATAATTTTCTTAGAAATCTACTCATTTTCCTCCCTAGCAAAATAAATTTATCAAAAAATCTGGCAAAAAGAAAATCAAAAATTCATACCCCAGATTTATTCATCTCCTGTTTAGGGGGCGGGAGTCTCTGCGAATTGTACTGCATCTGCTGCGCGTGCTGCTGTTGCTGGTGATCGGTCAAAGACCCGTAGAAATTATTCATCGGATCGATATCAGCGATCGAGCCGACAGATTTCGCCGAAGTAGTATTTACTGCGAAATAAACAGAAAAAAAACAATCGAAATTGATACGTAAACAAATCAGAACATGTAAACCGGAAATACAGTTGTGAAAAAATCAAGGTTACTACAAACAAATGAAAAAAGGTAAAAATTGTAAACGCAATCAAAATAAAAACAAAGCATTCCGATCGATGTAAACACACAAACAGACGAATTCTTTTCCAAATTACGAACTTACTATTCGATCGTTAATTCCGAGCTGACTGAAACAAATTGAAATTAAATCTTGGGACTGTCGAATTGACGTTTGTTGAATTCAATACGAGGTCAAATACCCATAAAATGAGGTAATGGGGGACTTACATGGTCCTTTGTTGGAACTATAAATTAGAGTGGAAGATTGCCTGGCCGAATACGGAGAGTTCTTGTTGGTGGTATGCGATTCGACGACTTTAACGTGATACGAATCTGGTATGGTGGGTACTTGTTCATATTGTGGTGGCACTGGATTGTGATCTACGGAATATATATAATCGATTTATTGAATGTGATCGAAATTACGAAAAAAGTAACGTGATGTGTTACTTGTGGCATCCTCGGATTGGCCATTTTCTCCGGTTAAATTTCGTTTCCATTCCATTTCAGCTTTTTTCTTAAGATCTCCGTGGTAAGCGACATTGCTAAGGAGAGATTTGACCGATGAAGTTGAATTTAGAAAATATTCACTAAAGGTTAATCGTGGTACCTAATAATTTGAGAATTTTGTTTGATCCTCAGGGTTTCCGGGTCGTCGGCGACTTGCGTCAGTTTACCTTTGTTTTTCTCGAAATCAGCGTGATACTTGACCTATGGCGATAAAATGGCGTTATGATTGGCAGACTATGGATGAGTAACTACCCCTCCTCCCGTGCTGTAAGATGGGATTAGTATACTAACGTTTGATTGAATCTTGGTATTTTCGGCGATCCTTTTCAATTCCGGAGTTTCGGCTACACTGGTGGCCTTAGCTTTGGGTACGTGCCTGTGTGAAAGTAAAAACAATACCGATTAATGGGTAATTTTTCGACAATTTTTCGCGTGAACAATAACGTCGTTAATACGTCATAACCGTAATGTTACTTTCACATCGGATCCGGTTCATAAAAAAAAAAAAAAAAAAAAACAGATGATTGACATAACTCGAAACGTCTCTCGAACGGCGTTATTGTTGGCGGCGAAACAATTAAATAACAGCGGTAGGCGAACCGTCGAAGAGAACGGTTTATTTACATTCCATTTATAGCGTCGGTGTCGTTAATCTTTTAATAGCGTATAGATACCGACGCGGGGTTTTTTATGCCATGGATTGGAATCAATGATGAAGAAATGATATACTTACGCTTCGCAATAAGGATCTTTGTTGAAGCCTTTGTAATTTCGCATATTTAAAGTCATACCGCAGGACTGACATTTGAAACATTGCTTGTGCCATAGCTGTGCGAAAAATATTATTATTTTTACGATCGAATTGCAGCGCGATAGAAAAATAATCTGCGAAAATAATTACCAGCTCGAAACACCGAATTAATTTGCATTTAATGATAGTTATAACGGAGTAAATGACGCGTAATACGAATACGATAATTATTAGATAAATAGCGCATCTTTCGCCGAGCATGATTGTTGCACGGTTTGATGGACATTTTCGCAGAATATTTCATTATCGAGAAGCGTTTACTTATCTATAATGTTTGAAAAATGACTCACTTTATCTAAACACTTGAGTTCTTCTATCGGATATACGGTTTTATCACATCTGGCGCACCTTTTGTTCATTTTATTTCACTATATTATTGTACACGTTCATAAAATAATACGATAATTGATCGATCCGAATGTAAAATATCGTTTGCGTCGCTATCCCTACGTAAAAAGAAAGGATTTCGAGTAATTTAAAATGATTAAGTACTTGTTTTAATTAATTTGTAATGATTTATAAAAGGAATGTACGTAACTGGATGGCGAACTTTCACAATGAATCAATGATGTTGCAGGTTTCGAACGTGAGGAGCGCTAGTGATGAACTGAAAAAACAGTAAATATCAGGAATTTGAAAATAGCGAGTGTGGTTACTTTTCAATTGACTAATGAGAAAGCCAGTGTTGCAAAAATGAAAACGAAAAAAAACGATTTTTTTGTGGAAGAAAATCTACAATTTTTTGAATGTATTATTTTTCTAAAAACGAAAAAAAAGAGTGTTTATTTTCGTTGTTTGAAACAACGTCAAAAACAAAGAGCGTGAAAACTTTTTTTTTTTATTTTATTTTGCCGATGCCCAGTTGCTCAGCTCTCTCCAAACGTCAACTCAGTGGAAAAATGACAATGATATTCTTTATTTTTTTTGTTGCTGGAAAACCTATTTTCTACGAAAGTAGTAAAGTAAACTAAAAAGAAAACGACAATTGATTTTTTAGCAATAAAATATGAAAAATTTTGTTTTTGTCAAAGATCAAAAAATTCGTCATTTTTCAACCAAGTAGATGTTTGTAATGGGGCGCAGGGCTGCGCATAATGAAATTTCAAAAAAAAAAAGTTTTAAGAATATTGAGAAAAAAATCAACAAAACGTTATTTCTTCGTTATTTTACATAATCAGCCTATGCATTTTTTCAGGTAACAGTGGATTTCATCGTAAGTATTGAAATTATTAATTAAGACGGTTCAATTTAAAAAGACGTATTCTAGTACTCATACTTTTAGTTTTTGTAGATATAGGTAACTTTGATATTCATTAAATTCTAAGAGAAAATGATTTATTAGGGGAATGAGATGATTGGATTTTTAGGTGAGTGGTATATGGATCAAGTATATGCCAATTATGGTAGTATGAAGTATGAACTAATCACGTGAGTGAGGCATTTTAAAGGTGGGTAACGTTTCACCGCCGCGATGAAAAATACAGAGAATGATTCGCAAAAACGAAGAAAAGTAGGTAAAAAGGAAAACAGCGATCCGCAATGACAAAAAAAACAATTCTTAGCGATGAAAAAAAAAGTAGGAAACAAAAAAAAAGAAAAGAACAATTCATAACAAAAAAAAAAGTAGACTACAAAAAAAAAGAAAATAAGAACGATTCACAATGAAAAAAAATAAAGATTATCAACAAAAAAAATGAAAAAAAAAAATATTTACCCGTGTGGGGAACGGGGTGTAGAATATTCCCACGGTAACCCTGCCTGTCGTAAGAGGCGACTAAAAGGGTTTTTGTGCGTGTATTGCTGCACAAGAGCATGCACGCACGGCAGGCGTGTATTGCTGTGGCTGGGATGTATGAACCGGTTTCACAATAGCATACATTGCATATCTGCCCGCTCGTATTGCTGTGGCTGGGGTGTATGGACCGGTTTCACAAGAGCATACGTTGCGTATCGCACAAGCTTTTATAGCTTTGATGCATTTATTTTTTATTTAGCGTGTATCGCTGTGGCTGGGGTGTATGGACCGGTTTCACAAGAGCGTGCACGCATCGCATATAATGCTGTGACTGGGATGTATGAACCGGTTTCACAAGAGCATATATGCCCTGCACGTGCTTGCGTGTATGCTGCGGCTGGGACGTATGAACCAGTTGCAAGAGCATGCACGCCTATGGCATACACGTATTGCTGTGGCTGGGATGTATGAACCAGTTTCACATCAGCATACGTGTATTGTTGCTTGCGCGTACGCTGTGGCTGGGATGTATGAACCGGTTTCACAAGAGCGTGCGCGCGTATAAGCACGCATACATTGCTGTGGCTGGGATTATAAACCGGCCTTACAAGAGCATGTATGTGCACCGCACGTGCAGGTATAGCCTTGGGGCTATTTTCGTCACTTCCGAGGGGAGTGGGGGGTTCTTACACTTCGTCTCAGGAGATTCTGGCGCATTTACGCTGGAGTTGTAACTTGTTGGTGATATTTTGTCTTCAAATTTTAAAAATGTTATCACGACAACGAAAAAGTTATGGACTCGTCGAATACAACGTTTCTGGTATCTGAAATGTTTCGCAAACATGAAACATTGTTATCGACCTGCCACCAACTTTTTTGTATTATTTGAAAGTTGAAGACAAAATATCGTCAACTAGTTACAACTTCAGTGTAAATACGTCATGAAGAGTAGACGAGGTGTTTGGTGTTATACGAATTTTTTTGAATATTATTATTTTCTGATTTCAGATCAAGTTCATGGTCACTTTTGTCGGCGTCGTTTTTCTACGATTTTACCTCAACTACCAGTTTAAGGTAAGCGATTTACGTTTCAATATTTATTTATATGGAAGGGGAAGGGGTCTTAAAGTGCCTAAATAATTTTCATTGTGTTTTAAGAACATCCAAAACGAAAAAAACTGAGAAAAAAAAATTTTTCGCCATTTTCCGTTTCAAACGAAACGAAAAAAAAACGAAAAACTGTTTTTTAAAAAACAAAACAAAAACGAAAATTTTTTCCGTTTTTACTTTTCGCAACACTGATGAGAGCGCGCATTTTTAAATAAGTCAATCAAAACGCACTATTCGGAGTAACCGAAATGACGTCACATGTTATCTTTTTTGTTTTGAATACGTGGTAAATGATTTGGCAACCCTGAAACTTTCATATCACTTGCGATAAATTTTTCCTGCGAAGGAAAATATGAAATAAAATGTAAAATAAACACGCATTTTTGGTGAAATTTCACTTCTGTGGTTTTACTTTTTACGTTTAGTTTTGGGCATTTATATAGTAATTATTTTTTAGTTTTGCTTTATTCATTGTCGCGTACTTGTCGTCTGAAAAATCGTCTTTTTAGGTTACTCGTTTTCGCAAACTGAAGTATGGAATTGAAGAGTTATCTCTTCGAATTTATTAGTATAATTTGATGAAATACACGAAGAATTATTCAACGGTGTTAACTCGCGCGTAATTATCTACGTAAGTACTCGTATAATTACCTTAAAAATGTGTGTGTTGATGTTATCTAAGTAGCGTGATTGTGTAACAGATCATGGATCCCGAGGACGAAATCGACAATAACTTAGTGATTAGTGGCGAATCATCGAGCCAAGGGTTTTGTCTGGAGATCGACGACGATGTTACCGAAGAGAGTATAGATTCGACGAATCTATCTAAACAACTGAGCACTTTGTCGATAGACTTAGCAACTAGTAAGACTGATAGCGATTTAGATGTTGAAGCCATTAAGAAAAAAGCGAATGTAAGTTGTTAAGATATTTTTTAAATTTCCATAATTCGTACATGGAATGTGTTTTCAGGAAATCGCTAACAATTTGATGAAATTCCGCACCGGTAAATCTGCTGCTAGTACATCGCAGGACTACGAACCACCGGAAGAATTCAAAAGATATCACGAGACGTCGTTATTTGTGGCTCAAAAATTAAAAGAGGATAGGTAAGTGTGTGCGACACGAAATCATTTATTTCACTGGAAAGTACATCGTTTCGTGGTTTTTTAGGCAACTATTCGAAGAATCTAAAAAACGAAGTCAAGCTGTTCGTAGTAAACGTTCGCATAAAGATTTATCGAAATTACCTCCCGAAGTGAGTTTTTATTTTGAGTTTCTTCATTGAATACGTTACAGCTTTATTAAAGACTGTTTTGTGATTGCTTCCAGGAACAGGGTAATTTTGACGAAATTCGATCACTGAAACAGAAAATAGAAAAATTAGAATCTACCGTTGATTATTTACAGGTAAATTGTTTTTTAATATTTGGAGTAACGGGGACCTGTCTTAATCGGTTGATCACTATTTACAGGATGCTTTAGATGCCAAAGATCGCGTAATTTCCGAAAAAGAAGAATCCATTAAGAGTCTGAGCGAGTCTGTATCTAACGAATACGCAGCCAGATTGAGCTTGTTAGAGCAATCTCAAGATGAAATCAAACGTATCAAAGAAGAACACGCGAAATCTATGGCTCGTCTTAATGATTCCAAACAAGAATATTGTAACCAGTTGCAAACCGTTCGTCAAAAGTAAGTATTTGTCTTTAAACGGGGCTCATCTCAAGGCGAATTCATCACGTTTTTCTTCTTCCGTAGGTACTTATATATTGAAAATGAATTCAAAATGTTGGATTTCGCGAGAACGAAACTGGTCAGTAAGAATACCAAACTTGAAGAAAAAATAGCTCATTTGGAGAGTCAACTGGAGGATTTACAGCGTGATCAAGATAATCGTTTACCGGGTAAATTATTTGTGGAAGATTTATTTCATAATTATTCGGGATTTTCGAGGTTTTGGTACCAAATTTATCATGCAATCGCCTTGCTTACAGATCCGAACGAATATCTGCCAAGGGAATCACTCCAAGGACCTATCCGAAGCGTCGAATCGATAGTAAATGAATTCTACGCGTACGTAATCGAGGCGGCGGGCTCCAATAATGAATATCCCGACGACGAAGTGTCATCTGGTCGCAACTACGATATCATCAAAGCTGTCGAAAAAACCGGAGATAAACTAGAATCGATGTTTTACTTCGTCAAAGATAAATATGCCTCTGTATCCGATCTCGAATCTTCGTTATCTCAAGCAAACGCTCAAGTCGCCGAACTGCAACGTCAACAAGGCGAAAATAAGCAACAAGAAGCAAAACTGAAAAAATTACTCGCTACGTTGAAGGCGAAAGTGCAATCGGAATCGAACTCGTGTAAAGACCTAAACGAAGAACTATCCAAAAGCAAAGAACGAATTCATCAGCTCGAACACGAACTCGATTCGAGAGGTCGTTCCGAAGACGAATGGAAAACGAAATACGTCGATTTAGAGAAGCTCAATGAAACGATGATGTATCAGTTGACCGAACTACGCGAGAAAGTCGAAGCGATGGAATTTGTCGACGCTTCGTTGCAGGCCAAAGAGAACACGCAGCTCGAGCAATTAAAATCCGAATTGACTCGTTTGCACGACGAAAACAACGAGATATCGATGTTGCTCGAGATGAAAACTCGTGATTACGACGTCGTAGCGGCGGAATGCGAGAATTTACGAAAATCCCAAGAAGACGGTAGTTCTAGCGATAAGACCGAAAACGATTTCGTCGTTTTACGCCGCAAAGACGCCGAACCCAGCGAAGAAGATTGGAAGGAGAAATACGAGAAGTTATGCGAAGATAACGACAAGCTTATGCAGTCAATTAGAAGCATGTCGGAGAAAGCCATCGAATGGCAAAACGAAAAACTCGCCTCCAAAGAGCAACAAGGTGAAGATGAACGGTTACGTAACGAATACGACATGCTGACGCAACAGCTGAACGAAGCGAATCGCGAAATCCGAGAATTATCCGAATACAAAACCAAAGCAGCCAAGGAAATCGACTCGTTGAATACGAAACTGGACTCCCTGGAGTCGCAACTAATCGCCAACGAGGATTTGATCAGAGATCAAACCTCCGATTACGACGTTTTACTCGATAAATTCACCAAAGCTGAGCAACTCAATAAGAAATTACACGAGGAGGTCGCCGAATTGGAGGCGAAACACACCAGAGAGTCGTTGAACTCGCCGGATTTCGAGATGGATCTTTTAAAAGCGGCCCTTTCGACGTTGGAATCGGAAAAAGAAAAATTACTCGATGATTGCGAAAAATACAAAACCAAAATCAAAAAACTTCAAGTATATTGTAAGACGAATCTCAACAAAGGTGCTCAGGCTTCCGATGGCAATGCGGACGTGGAGAAATACCGCCTCAGATGCAAAGAACTCGCGCAATCGAATAAAGAACTGAGCGAATCGTTGGAGAAATTACGCGTCGAGACGAACGACCAGCTGGAGAAGTTGAGCGCTGAAAACGAAGCGTTGCAGGCGTTCTGCGCTGAAGCGAGGAATCGTATCGAAATGCTGAAACAAGATAACACGCAGCTGCTCAAGTTGAAAGATTCGTTCGACGAGCTTTCAGCCGCCAATGTTGGACTTCGGGAGGCGCTGCAGAAATCCGAATTCAGCGAAAACGCCGGCTTAGGTCAGTTGCAAACGTTGCAGAATCAGAATCGCGAAATCAACGATCGATATATGGAATTAGCCGAGGAATTGGATAGGTTTGTGCGACAGAACGATACGCTTGCCGAGCAGCTCGAACAGCAGAAAGAACTCGTTGAAAAACTACGCCTAGAGAAAGATGACCTGAAGCAGAGCTACGACGAAGTTTTCGCTTACCGCGAATCCAACATGGAGCAGATAAACGTGTTGCAGATGCGTAACGACGCCATTAACGAGCAATTTACCGCCATAACCGAACAGCTGAATGAGCTGATGCTGCAAAATAACGATTTGCAAACGCGCAATTCCGACCTAATGAA
This sequence comes from Maconellicoccus hirsutus, assembly GCA_003261595.1. Classification (NCBI taxonomy): domain Eukaryota; kingdom Metazoa; phylum Arthropoda; class Insecta; order Hemiptera; family Pseudococcidae; genus Maconellicoccus; species Maconellicoccus hirsutus. The sequence goes on from QBDW01004974.1 coordinate 9,854, forward strand.
GACCACTGCGACGCTGGAACAAGAGCATACGCAATTCGCGTCGCTCAAAGTAGCCCACGAAGAGCTCCTGGCTGCCAACAGGCGCCTGGAGCAGATCCAGCCTCAAACCGACGCTGCGTCCCATCTGCACGAATTGGAGCAACAAAACAAAGAGTTGGAAGAGCGGTATATGCAGGTGGCCCAGGAGCTCGATCGTTTAATGCGCGAAAACACCGAGCGCAAGGAGCAGCCAGTGATAACGACGAGGGAACAGCTACAGCACGCAGCGCCACCGATGCACGGCTCCGAGGTGGAACTGCTCCGAGACGAAAATCGTGCCCAGAAATCGCGCATCGAAACGTTAACGCGGCATTGCTCCGAGATGGATGCGCTACGAGAGCTGTACGAAGCTACTAACTCAGAGCTGGATTTGCTCCGGCAGGCGAATCTTGCCCAGAAATCGCATATCGAAGCGATAACCGGTAATATCTCCGAGGTCGAGGTGCTGCGTAGTGAAAACCAAGAGCTGAAGACGAAAATCCAACAAGTGCTGCGTGATAATCAAGAAATGCAAGCGTACGTTGACCAATTCGACCCGCAATACGATATACGTCGTCAGCTGGATTGGTACAGACAGGAATACGAAACCCAACAGGGATATTTGGACAAGGCGAGTCGCCAGATAGAGGCGTTGAGTCGCGAAAACGACGAGTTACTTCAGATGAAGGCAGCAATTGATCAGCGTTTCTCGACCATCGGCCAAGATTCGCAAAACCTCAAAGACGAAATGGTTCGGTTGCAGTTCGACAGTCAAGTATATCAAGATGAGGTAGTCGCGTTGAAAGCCAAATGCGCCGAATTGGAGTCGGCCCGTGTCAGCGAAGAGTCGACGGCCGAAGAGCTGCAACGTCTTAGAGGCGAAAATGAGATGCTGATCGCTACCAACGAACAGCTGATGGATTTCTGTAACGACGCTAAGCTCAAAATAGCCGAGCTAGAGAGAGTGCAGAGGATGTGCGACGATCTGCAGCAGACCGTCGATCAATTGAGGACTACTTACGAAAAGGAATTAGCGGAGTTGCGCGATCAGCTGTTGAACGAGCAAGAAGACGAAGCGGCGGAGACGTTGAAATCCGAATACGCGTTGGCGTCCGAGAAAATCGCTATTTACGAAGAGCAGTTGGCCATCACGAGGCAGGAGTTACGACAGGTCAAGGTGGATTTGAGTCAAGTCCGCGCCCACGTCTTGAACACCGGAACACAGGCCAAGGAGTTGATTGCGATGTGTGCCGCCCAAATCGAACCTCTCTCGGAGGCGTTGAGCGAGTTGCGACGCGAAAACCAGCATCTAAAGGAACGCCCGACCAAATCAATCGCCGAGTACTTCAAACAAGACGCATCCATCCAATGCGACGAACTATTCGAGCCACACATTCGCCAGATGTTCGAAGCCGAGCTGGCCGAAGAACGTAGGAAGCACGAAGAAACGCTGGCTTCGGTTGTGGCAAAGGTCAACGACCTCATGGCGTGTTCGGACAAGCTCGAAGAGGAATTCCGCGAAAAAGAACGTATCGTTTTGCACTATAAAACGCAACTAAAAGAAGAACGCGCTAGATGCGAATCGATGGCGGACGAATTACGCGGCAAATCGAGCGAATCGGCGGCGAGATCAAAGCTGGAGGCGGATTTAAAGCAAAGTCACGCGCATATGGAACGTTACAAACAAGCTGTATCCGAAGAACGCGCCAAATACGAGAATATCATCAAAGAAATGCAGATAAACGTGCAACATTATCAGTCATTAGTCGACGAAGAACGTTCCAAATACGAGCGCATTATTTACGAGCAAGAGAACGCCGAAAAAACGAGGCAAGCTCGAGCCGCGGCAGCTGCACAGACGAGTAAAATCGATTTCTACGACGAAAACGCCACGCACAAGGTTGATGAGATCGAGCTCCAGAGGGAAAGCGTCCCGACGGCGTTGCCGAGCGTTAAGAAGTATTACGATTATTGCAAAGACGCCATTAAGAAAGAATTCAAAGAGATGCTACAGCCCGAAGATGACGTAGTAGGTGATTGGGCCTCGGATCGTGTTTCCATCGACGAGGAAGCCGAGCCGCGTCGTGGCGGGTTTGTCGAAACATTGGACGAGCTCGTGAGGCGGTTCTCGATCACTAGTTATGCTCAGGATTACAAATTCGACGAGACGATGGATGAATTCGCGTTGGCTTTCAAACTAGCAGAGTTGTTCCAGGTCGTGGTGGCGTATTACGTGGATTCGCCGAGAGCTCTGGAGAATCCGTACGCGTTGGAGTTACTCAAGAAGTTCCGCGATGTGGCTGAACAAGTCGGTGACAAATCGGATCCGTCGGTTTTGCCGACAATCGCTGAAGATGCTAATATGGCTCAGGTTATGGTCACAGCGAAGAGGTTGGATCGCGAAAATGGTTATCTTTTGCAAGCGCTTTCGCTGATCGAGCATTTACTCGGCGAATACTGGAATTTCGATTCGCCGTGGAATCTACAAGTGATGATGTTCGAGTTGCGTAAAAATACGGTCGAAGATACCGGTATCGCGTATGTTGATCTGCGCGCCACCGACGAACTTCAAGACGGCGTGTTCACCGATAAAGGTCTGGACGAGTTTAACGAAGTGTTCGAGAATTGGAAAGCCATGATGCAGAAGCATCTAGAGGAGTTGAGCGTGTTGACCGAAATCCACGAATCCGATAGGCCAGTCGTTGATATATTAGTCGACGTGTACAAGCTACTGGAGCCGGCCAAAAGCCGATTACACCAGTTGATCTGCGATTTGCATTACATCTATAGCAAAACGACCGAGTCCATTAATCCGGTGGAGTTTTTCGAACAAATCGACGGCGTTAATCAGTACGTCGAGAAAGCGCTGGGAATCATCGTCAATGACGAAGCACTACGCCAGGATGTGCTCCGTATCATGGATGATGGCAAACACGACGACGACGAAGATGAGTCGCAGATCAGCGACGGTGTATCCGAAGAGACCCACCATGCTCACCATCACCATCATGATCACGGACACGATCATAGTCATGAGCATGGTCATGGTCACGAGCACGGGCACGGTCATGCCGATAAACGTCAAAATAACGCGATAGCCGAGCTGAAAGGATTGCTGGGCGAGAGTAGCAAGAAAATCGAGAGCTTGGTTAAGGAGTTGAACGACGTGAAAAGCGCCCGAGAATATAATGAAGTTAAGCAGCTGCACACGAAGCTCGACGAAACGTTGTATCAGTTGCATTTGAGGGATGTCCACTGCGTGGAACTTACTCAGGAACTGACGCAGGTAAGATGAATTAATTTATGAGATTTTAGCCTTATTGTAAGGTTACCTTAGGTTGCTCAGCGAAATTGGTAGTACTGATTTTGAATCGTTTTAAGGAAAATATCTCCATTTTTAAATTATTTTATGACGATTTCGAAGGATAAATAAGTTATTTTTATTTATCAAAAAATCTTGAAAAAAAATTGTATTTTTTAGCTTATGGTATTTTTTTGAAAAATTTTAATAGAAAAAAATTCAAACAATTTTGATTTTTTGGGTTAATTTTTATCAATTTTTTCAAGCGAATTTTTCTTTTTTTTTTAGGTCGAATTGTGTTGAATCAGTCTAAATTGTTTTTTTTTCAAATTTCGAAACGGAATTCTCAACTTTTTGTTTATAATGTTATAACTTGTAAATTTTTGGTGAATTTTAATAATTAAATAAGTATTTGTTGTATATAAAAATTTTTCAAAAAATTAATTTCTTGGGTAATGAAATTTTACATTAAATTTTTAGCGAAGCGTGAAATAAAAACAGGTAGAACAGATGATTTAAAAATTTTCATGTTTTAACGAAGTTTCGGTCTTTTTTGACAAATTGTAAAATTACAAATATTTTTTAATATTCGGTAAATGACAATTTCGTTTGAGAAAAATTGTCAATAAAATTCGACATTTTGAAAAATTTTGAAATGAACATTTTTTTGGTAATTACTTCGGTAAGTTCATTTCGCTGCGCTTTTTACGATTGTAATAATTCCGTATTTTTTTCCGCAGTTACTTTCGGAACGTGATTCGTTGCAGTTGAAATTATCCACTATTTTGAGGCAAAACGAGCAGCTTAGAGAAGCACAGCAGGTGCCAGGGAACGTACCGGCTCAGCCGTCGAATTTAGAGAATAAGTGAGTTTTTTTTTTTTTCAAAATCAACTTCGTATGCTTTTTATACGCGCCTGAAATTAATTCTATTTATTGCGTTGAATTTAACGATATTTTTCGCGAATATTTTCAGATTGGAAGAATTACAACGTGTCAATTACATGAAGGATCCTCGAATATCCGAAGCTTCCAGGATGCATCATACGTCGCAAATGCAATTATTCAGCGAAGATGCCAGAGGTGAGTGATTTAGAGTTTGCTTCGCTTTTATTTAAACGAAAATTATTTTTTACGATGTGTTTATTATTTAATTTCTTCCAAATTCACGATCTCGATTGATTACGAAATTGCAATTGAAATTAAATAGTACTTTTTCCCTCTCTTATTTGAATTTTGTTTTTATTTTTATTTCCGAAATATTTGTAAATTATTCGCATCGTTTTGTAGAACGTGATTAGTGAGTCGTGCAATGAACTCGATTCCATTAAAATACTCGTCAAAATTTTGAAATTTTTTATTAACGAAATAATTCAAATGTATAAACAATATACATATAACTAATGAATTTCGAAAAATAATAAAACATAATTTTTTAAATTATTACAAAATTACCAATTTTATTTACCTTTTTTTTTAATAATTTGTAATTTTTTTTCGTGAGATAGTTCTCGAAAAAATTCGATTTTTTGGGGAAAAATATAATTTTTTTAAATTAATAATTCTTAAAAAATTATATAACGATATAATGTTAGTTTTTTAAATTAATAATTACAAAATGACCAAATCTATTTTTTTTTAATTTTTCAATTTTCAAGATTCGTTTAATACCTTGTTTATCATATCTGGAGAATATTTATTACGTTGAAGCACTCCAGCAAATAGGCATTTTATTTCGTCGTGATAATCTGAATGCGAAAGAGATTGCATATATTTGTATAATTTTCTGGCTTCGTTTATTTCATCGCTTGTTGATCGATTTGACTGAAAATATAATATTTGTTTGTTTAGTTGATCCAGGGATGTGAAATATTTATACGCGATGGTTCCGTCTTGTCTTCTTATCAGAGTCAAATTTAAATAATTAATGGGGTTATTTTCACCTTTTCGGATGAATTTAATATTTTGGTTGTATTCGTTGAGGTGTTTAAGTATATCGTGTTCATCTTTGGTATTAGTAATGAGCAAAATATCGTCTACGTATTTTTTGGCGTATCTTATGTTGGGGTAAATTTGAAGTAAATTTTTGAACATATCGTCTAATACTATTTCGGCTATTTTTGGTGATACAGGGTTGCCCGTAATTAATCCTTCTTTTTGTAGGTATATCTTGTCGTCGAAACTGATGTAACCATTTTTCAGGCAATGTTGTAAAATAGTTTTGAAATCGTCTTTGTCCATCGAGGTATATTTAGCGATATCTGGCCATCTCTGCATGGTGCATCGAATCGCCCATTCTATTGGAATAGACGTAAATAGATTGATGGCATCGTAATACGCGATTATTTGGTGGGACGATAAAGCGACATCTTTGAGATCTTGGATTACTTGATAGGTGTTTCGTATGTTGTACTCGTCGTTGAGTATTTTTTTCAAAAGACGTCCGATATATTTTGATAATTGGCGAAATGGCAAAGTTTTTCCGGGCGAAATGAGCCTGAATGGGATTCCTTTCTGGTTGAGTTTCGGTTGGGCGTAGATTTCGGACGCGGATGCATGATGCGATGTCATGCGTACCCTTTGATCTTGCGTTATGACGGTTTTCTCCTCGAGTTGTTCCAGTAATCGGTTGGTTTCGGTTTGAATTTGCGTCGTTGGATCGGAATCTAATTTCTGGTAGAGGCGTTCGTCTTGGAGTAATTTGAGTATTTTGGTTTTGTAGTCGTGGCTGGAGATTATGACGGGGTCTTTGGTTTTATCCGATAGAATTATTTCGTTTTCATGTAGAATAGCCGGCGTCTCGTGGATGATTTCGAATCGCCGATCGAGTTTGGGTTTCCTGTGCTGTGATTTCTTCGCTTTGAGGATCATCTGTAGTTGAGTTTTTTCTTCTTCGGTTATGTCCATAAGCACGGCGACATATTCGCCATCTGTAATCGTACCTTCGATTAGTAGTGTTTCCGGCGCTCGTGTTGTGCGTGATTTTGATATGACGGTGTACAGGGTGTTACGCAATTAACACTCCGGCTCCCCTTGAAATGCACGATACAGATATCCCACCCTTTCGGGGTTGTAGTTTGTGGTAGAAATTTATGATTGCACGAAAGCTACGAAATTTTTGATCAAGTGTAATATATTTTTCTTTATACATGCTACAAAAGTGTAAAATATCTGTAATTTTGTAACGTACAGTACGAAAATCTTTTATATTACAGTATTGTTCTTTTCCATCTCACGTGAGATGGAAAAGAACAGTTTCGTAGCATGTATAAAGAAAAATATCTTACAATATACTATTGGTGTAATTTTATTTTCCGCGTATTTTTAAAAGATCAAGCAATATCGTTCGATATTTTTTATCGGTATTTTCGTATAGTGAAGTCTACGTACCTGCGTTTCTTTTAACTTGATGTATCTGATGTCCCAAGATCATTTTATCTATTTTTTCACGACACCTTGAAAATAATGAATTTGAAGCCACGTTTCTTGAAGTATATTTCTGACGAAAAAAACTACGCTGCGTGGACGTCGAGTCGCGACGATGTGGCACACGGCGCCAAAACGGAGTAGTATACAGTGTGTCCCAGAAGTCCCACACGGTAGCTTTTATTTTTGATTGGGGGGGGGGGGTTATAGCGAAAAAAAATCCACCGGTTTTATACTTCTCCCGTGAGGCGCATTCTACGAGGGCGTCAAAAATTTTTGGACTACATACAGGGTATCCCACAGATCACAAAACGTGTTTTTTCTCGAGAAATTTAAATGGAAGAGGTATGTTATTATGTTGGAATCGAACACTACGTTCCAGTTTGGTGATGAAAAAAAAATTTTGCTACCAGTTCAGTGGTTCTCAACCATGACTAGAAGAAAGTTGTATCTTAGATGTTATTGCAACTTTGCTTTCGAGCATTACCTGTGAAATATCAAACCGATTACAAAAATGAATAGGACAAAAAATTAATATTTTTTGATGTTCTACAACTTTTGTTTGAAACTTTTTTCTCTAACTCTTATTTGCTGGGGTCATCGGTTTTCTGTGACTACACTTTTTCATCACGATTTTGACAAGAATATCGGCTGCCAGCAGCGAAATATCGAACTGGTTGCCAAAATGATTCTACAAAATTGAACCATTTTTGACGCTCTACAACTTTTGTTCGAAAAATTTTTTCATATCTCTTTTTTCCAAGGAGTTATTGAGAACCGCTGAACCAGTTGCAAAAATTTTTTTTTCATCATCACCAAACTGGGGCGTAGTGTTTGATTCTAACATAATAACATACTCTTTCCATTTAAATTTCTCGAGAAAAAACACGTTTTGTGATCTGTGGGACACCCTGTATGTAGTCCAAAAATTTTTGACCCCCTCGTAGAATGCGCCTCACAGGAGAAGTATAAAACCAGTGGATTTTTTTCGCTTATCATCCCCCATTCAAAAATAAAAATTACCGTGCGGGATTTCTGGGACACACTGTATTACGTGATTCAGTCCTCGCCTCCGGCTCGTTCTGCCAACGTTCACACTCGACAATAAATCGTTCACATTCGTCTCCTATATTGTAAGATATTTTTCTGTATCTCATGTAATAAAGTGATTTTTGCGTTGAAATTCAAGGCTGTTCTTTACCATTGCGCCATGTGGGAGCGAAATGCTATGTGGCGAGAAGCTCCGTATGACCGCCTATGACGTAGTTCATTTTGAATCATCACGGTATTGATATGATTGATAATGGATTTCACAATACATGATAATTGAAAGAACGCATTTGTACATTACTAAATAATGCGCTCTCTGTAAATTTTATTGTAGTACCAAAACTGTCCAGCGGCCATCCTGAAATATACCCCCGCGAACTCCGTTTCTCTAAACTTAGTTACCACTTTTTTCCGTGGAAAATGAAAATTTTTCAATTTTCTTTTCGTGAACCTTTTTCTTACAACTATTGCAACACCACTACAGGCCCCAGATTTTCAATTTTCGTCTTAGGAGCCGAGATATCACTACTTGAATTTTTCTCACTGTGGCGTTTTTTTTCGGTTTGTAATCAATTCGTCAAAAAAAGCTTCCGTACAGTTCTTCCCAAGTGGATTTCCTTTAAATTAAATCTGACCTCAGTTAAATTCGTTCAGTAGTTTTCAAAAAAAGTGGTAACTAAGTGACCCCCCCCCCCTTTTTCAGAGAAATCTTACTGATAAGAATGGTAAAGAATAGCCTTAAAATAAGAATCAAGAAATGACCGCGTGTTTGTCTTGTAGCAGAAAATTAATGCTGAACAGTGTTGACCGACTGACCGTGAAATTCCTCGCGAAATTTCCCCTCAGACGGTTAACAATATGGACCGCTCTACCAAATTGAAGCCAACGTAATTTTAGGGGCCTAAGCGGAGGAATCGCGATGCGCAAGGTTGATGGTGTTGTACTTTGCATCAACGTTCAGTATTGTGTTTGCAATTTTTCCCCTTCAACACCTCCCCTTCTGTAGATTGGCCCCTAGAATTACGTCGCTACACTTCAGCTCTTTTACGACAGAACGGTCCATACAATTATGCTGCCTAAGAATTTCCCATAAGAATATCCTATCAACTTTGAAAAATTAAAATCCGAAAATTTAATGGAAGATTTATTTAAAATTCGATAAATCAAGATCTGACTAATTTTAACAACGAAATTAGTCGAAAAATAGTGCAAGAGTGAAAAAACCCGATAGCTCCAAGTATTTTCGAAAAATTTACATAAAATTGTTCATTTTTGATAAATGACTTTTTTAATTTTTTACGAATTGGCAGCACTGCTGTCGGAATATGTGACGACATGTAAAGCATGTTAGAAATTTATTGTTTATGATTTTAATTTGATTTCATTTTTTAAATGCAGATTTTATTTTAATCTAAAATTTGATCTCGCCGATAAGGTTTTTTAAAATTTGGTAAAAAGGTGGTGATTTTTCATTCGATACCCTGCGACTTTTTACTTTAATTTTTAGACGTTTTTCTTTATTTTTATTTTTATTTTTCATTTCAGAAATAAAATTCGTTAGATACCTTGGAACTTTTATTTTTCATTTTTGGTCATTTTCCTGTATTTTTTCATTTTCAATGTATTCGTTAATTGTCAAGATTGTTTGCCTAAAAATTTACCTCGTTGACAAACGGGGGGGGCGGGGAGATGATTAGTTGAGAAGTTTTTTTGAAAATTTGATTTAAGAAATGATAATTTTTCAAAAAAAAATCCTCAAGATACCCTGAGACTTTTTTTTTATTTTTGGACATTTTCCCGAATTTTAAGTATATTTTTAATATTTTTTTGTAAATTAGCATCGCTTTGTAGATTGTGAATAATGAGATGGGCAGCGATTTTCTTGATTCAATTAAAATAATCAGGCGTTTAAAAAGAAAATCTTCAAAAATTTGAAATATTTTTTTATTTAATTTAAAAATCTTGAATATGAAAATAATTAAACAATTAATGTAATCGATGTAATTTTTTTGAATTAATTACAAAATGTCCAACTGTACGTTTGTTTCATAATTCATTTCTTTTTTCGTGGGAAATACTTCGTGGAAATTATGCTGATGGTTGTGTTTGTGTCTTCGTCTATTCTTGTTTGAAATTGATGAACCATTAGGAATCGTCGGTAGTATCGATACTATTCGATACCTCTAATTTTTGTTGGTTTTTGCTACTAATTCTTGAAATTTTTATTGATCTGTGGTTTTTCATAATTTTTTTGAATTTTTCTAGTATTCTTAATTTTGAAAAAAATCAAGTACCGTGTATAATAATCGTAAATTCTATGTTTACAGGCAAAGAAAACAAAGACTCCGGCGGATTTAGCGGCCTGTTCAAATGGATCACCGGAGACACCGAAGAATGAAGATAGAACGAGCGTACAGACAATGACGTTTACAGGGTGTTTGGAATTGGAAACGCATCTATCGGATGATGGAAGTGAAACTATTCGGGGATACGTTATTTTTTAGTAATTCTTTCTTCCAAAAACAAAAAAATGTCATGCATTCCCATACGTTACCTGGATTTGTGTTACGATGTTTGGAAAACAATCTGAACCGATTGAAGGGGCGGTACTGCCGAAAGCAAATAGTCTTAATATGAAATTTTATATCGTTCGCCTATATACCTACCTATTTCTAGAGTAAATATTTGTTTTTTTGCGTTGTTAGCGATATTTGTTTTTTCGTGTAGGAATTTCAGCCTTTAGAATGTGTTTTTTGACGCAGAGAAGATGTAGAGACGCGGAAAAACGTGCGATATGATCGATACGGTGTTGTTGTGTAGTAAATTTTACGATTTTTTTAAAGGTCAAGAGACGAAGAGATTTTCGCCGATGAGTAAGCGTTGATTTTTTGATTGCATTTTACGTCTGGGGGGAAATTGCTGGTTGCGCTTGTTTTGAAGTATCGTTCGGTATATTCGTTTATCGGCCTTTACATGTGTTGTATGATTTCTAGGTAAAACGCATTTAATATCGATTCACGTGTATAGTTCGATATGCGTCGCGGTGCTGGCGTATATCCTTGGCGAGAGTTTTTACTCGATCGAATGGCCTTGCTTTAGCATCAACGATTGCGCCGTCTGGTTACTGAGCTGGAATCACGTTTCGATGGCGGTAATACTCGTGATTTCGGCGTGCACGCGTAGAAGAACGGAGACGATTCGGTGCTACAACGAATCGCTAACGTTGGCCAAAAAATGTCGTCGCGTTCATCGTAAATCGACGAAGAAGATTTTGTATTATTTGGTCGTCGTGACGGTGGTGTTCGTATCGAAGACGGCGACGTCGTTGTTGCACAGACGTATAAATCCGGCGGTGTTTCTGGTCTACAGCACGTCGTATTTGGTGCCGTTGATCATGGAATGCTTGGTGATTTGTTTGTGCGCCGTTGTCGAAGATACGGCCGCGAAAATTAACGAAATTTTGACGTCGCTAACCGCAAACGAGTACAGTAACGTGATGCTCGAGTGGAATTTGAAAAAAGTCGTGAAAATACATCAGGAATCGTGTAATTTCATGCGTACCGTTACGTTGTGCTTCGATAAGGATCTACTCGTCGATTTGACCTTTAATATGATCTGGTTCGTTATTTACATCTACATAATAACCGTATCGTTGTGGAGATTCGATGGCAGCGAGCAGAATCTATGGAAAGTGTGTAGCGTCGTATTGGAAGTGTTTTTTCTAACCTTTAGAGTATGTTTTTTGTCGTACTCGGTGAATTGCATCGATTTACAGGTGAGTAATCATCGGCAAAAAGCCGGCAAGCTAGTGATTTCGCCAGTGCGAAGAATACTTCCAACGAAGGTAAGTAGTAACACCGTATAATGCTTCGTAGGTCCAAAAACTGCTGATAACGCTGCGCACGTTTCAAGAATCGAAAAATTTAAACTTCGCGTGCGTTAAATTGGTGAGTGAAATGCGAGAAATCTCGTAAAAAACTTGTTTTTCAGAAATAAACAACATTACTTGTTGAAAGTGATGAGAAACAATTTCAACTGATTAATATAAATCGTAAATGTGTTCATTTATTTAAAAAAAAATACGAATTCACTCTTTTAAAGACGAATTATACTGCGAAAAAAACTGGTTCAAACGTGAGAATAACGCCAAAATCGACATCGGCGCGTAGAAAAAAATAAATTTCAACGTTCAAACTTCAAAACGTGTATTCATGTTCACAATCGAAAAAATGATAAGAAAATGTAATTTCGAAAAATCACGAGACAGGTGGCGTCTTCTGTCGGAGCACATCCGAAACTCCGTTATCAGCGAAAATGGAATGTTCGGTTTTTTTTAGAAAAAAAAAAAGCGTACTATTGCAGGACGAAAGCCGGCAAAATGAGACATATTTCGCGAAAATTCGCCGGTTAGAACGTCCGTAAAGAATCACTTACGTATGTCTCTACCTATACGAACTAAGGTATGCAACCACTTCAACATGTGCAAAAAGAAAATTAATTAATTACCGTTGTTTTAACCGGTGGATTTTTGTGAAATTAGTGTCATTATACCAAGTCGACCTCGCTGATCACGAATATCACATCAAAAACATACCATCGCTGAGAAAATTTCGAGATCGAAATTCGACTGAACACACAGTAC
>QBDW01004975.1:0-117355 GCA_003261595.1 Maconellicoccus hirsutus
AGCTACGTGCGATTGAAAAAGGAGCTTTTTTCGTGAATTTTTGACAAAATTCGTATAAATTTAGTTTTTTACCTGTAACCGTGGGAAAAAATGGTTTTTCGTGAAAATGTATAATAACTGAAATGAAAGATGACCAAATTCTCTACAAATTCCATTATAAAGAAGTTAGTTTGCTTTCTTAGTTTCCGAGCTGTGACGTCGCAAAAAGGGGGGTTTTGATTATTTTTTAGCCTAGTTTTGTAGATACAGTATTTGTAGAGGATTTAGTGGGCATCAACCTCGAACTAAGCTATTTTTTTCATAGAATCTTTTTTTGCTACACTAAGGCTGAAAAACTGTACCTTGCATAATTAGGCTAAAAAGTCATCTATTCACGAAAAATGCTCGTTTTTCAAACGCACGTAACTCGAAATCTAAGCCAGTTACATCAACTCTTAATATATGCATTTTGTAGAGAATTTAGTGGGTTTCAATTTTGAACTAAACTATTTTTTGATAAAACCAGTTTTCACCAAGATATAAGCGAAAAACCGGATTTTAGGGGGCTTAGATCCACAAAAAAAGGGAACTTGCAAGCATGACATTAGTTCCGGAGTGAAGTATGTTGTAAAGGGTATCGAATACTATGTATATACCAAAATTCAGCTTATCTTCTCGTTTTGCAAGCTCAAATGCTAGATTGACTGGACTACCAGACGATCATTCACAAAAAAAAAGTCATAAATATCTTGTAAAAACAACCGACAGTAAATTTCCAACTTCATTAATTTTTCAAATAAACGCTAACCAAATTTACAGATTTTTTTTAGCAATAGTCAATTAAAGAAAAATTCCACCAAAATCGCAAATAAAATTATTCGTTCTTCTATTCAATTTCTAACGATTAGCACCTCGTACAATGTAAAATACCATTTGAACTCCAGCAAAATATGTAGGTGCACCATACACGTGCATCTAGCAAAACTTGAAACAATATACGAATAAAAATATCGATTTATATAGAAAGTACGCGTACCTAGTACATAGGGTAACCAAAAGCCTAAAGCGAACAAAGAATTAAAAGGAGCCAGCGGAAATCGCGTTTCTATAATATTGCAAAACGTAGAGACGACTTTGATCGCATTTTCATTACGCAAAAAATCACAGTTGCGCAGAATTTCTAAGCCCCGAAAATATCGCAACCTTTTTGATGAAAAATATCAGAGGGTGGATAAAAATCTTACGTCATGGTTGCGTGAGTGACTGTTTCACTGTGATCGTTGAAACAACAATGGGTTACACTTTCTATTTTATACATTCCCTCCATAAAACTCGTCACTTTATAAAATAGGGTAACTAAAGAAAGGAGCACGATTGGCGCATAACGTTTTTACCAGGCAAGTTCAGACACGAATTTCAAGGATTAAGAGATATCCTCTAAATAACCTTAGAATTGATTTATATCCTCGAAAAATATAATTTTTATGGAAACGCTAAACGTATTTATTATTCTTTAGCATGAAAATGAAACCAACATTTTGAAGTGAGTAAGTATAGACAAATTAAGCGAATTTCTAAATTGAAACGTCGCTACAAAAAATTCGCCCATTTTTCGAGCTAATTTCTATGATTTTTTGCTTCATTACTCGACTACCCAATTCTGTGCGAAATCTAATACTCAATCTAGTTATTCGAAGCATTTCATTTACATCCAAATATCAATGAATACTACGAGTAGAAAAAAAAGCAAAACGGTTTTACAAACATTTGTACATATTTTATCTATCGAAAAAGGTTAGAGACGGTAAAATGTTGCCAAGTTTACCGAATCAGGTTTAAACCAGACTAGTTAAAATTCATTCATAAAATGTACCGAGTTTCTATGTTAACCTAAACGTACTTTTGTATAATGTGAAGTTCCAATTTCAACAGCGGGTATTTTTTAGAATATAATTATAACGTTGCATTGCTAATGGCCATAACTATATACTTGTTATAACTTTTAAATTTCTGGTGCTTATTTCCTCGATAATTTCAACCGTCTGTAAAGAAAGTACAGTGATCTGTTTTTTCATACATGCTTCCCCGCCTGTTCTAAATCATGTAAATAAGATAAGCTATCGGCTAAAATCAATTCCAGGGGGTTTCTCCATTCTTCTTTTTAGTATTCAGCTAAACATACGAGAAAAATAATGATCAATTTCTCATTCAAAAGTATTCTCCGAGCATTTTAATATTACATCAATCCTCGATCAAAACCTATCTCAAAAATCTGGAAATTTTTGTACAAAAAAAATCACTAAAAATCATCGTTGTTGCAATAAAAATCAAACATACGCTTGACAGTCATAATATTTATGGCAACTAAAAACTACCTTCGGGAGATTACGAGTTATCATCTTTTATAATATGACTTGTCTCGAAGTATTACTTTGTTATAAATAACGATGAACAGCTTCTAAAAATACTCAAATTTGAATTAAAACCAGCGCTACTTTTCAGCGTAAATGGTGTAATCTTGAATGAATTGACGAAAAAATGAATCATGCATCGTCAACTTCAGCTACCTAAATGCTTCATTATACAAACACATGAAAACCCACATTTTCTGTTTACTCTGATCACGTGCAAAGTAGTTATCTCAAATTAGGCATTTCACTTTTATTATTCGTCATACAGTTACGACCATAAGTACTAATTATCCAGTATATTACAAATTTTGTAATCTTGAAAATCTGAAATATCAGAACACTTGATTTTTAATTACGTACTGAACTACTGATACATGGAAAGCTATTCTGATATTTTCATTAATCACACGTCATTTCCGTTGTTCGGTTATCTCCGTTCGGAGAACATGAGTAAAGCGAATTTCTACCGAAGATAACATGCTTTTCAACAAATTTTCCAACATTTATCTCTATTAATTATTTCAAAAAATCTAGAAAATTAAAATAGTCTTTATCAAATGACGTGAAACACATAAGTTCGAATTCATTTCATTTATTAATTTTTAATGTAAATTTCATGCAAAAAACAAACATTAATTTTCCAACGCATTTTGGTTTTTTTTTTTCCGACATGTATATGGCTTCTGTAAATGATGCTACATGCTGAAAAATTACATCACTTGATTTGCACAAAAGTTCAAAAGATCGTGTTTTCTTTATTTCACCATCAATTACGTTTCCATTTTTTAAAATCCTATTACACGCTGAAACGCTAAGAAAGGCTATTGTAAAGGACCATTCATCAGCTGGTTTTTTTTTCAAAGGATACAAACTAACTCCACGCAAAATGTGAACTATGGTGACACATTGAAAATTCTCGGAATTCCAAGTGGTAAAAAAAGTAAATGGTTTTTAAGCAGGACATGTAAATCCCGCCAAAACCTTCACAAAAGATGATCAAACACGAAGTTACACTAGTATTTCAGGTACCTGTACCCACAACGCGTGTATTTTTTTCTTCCTATGAAGTTGTACAAAATTCAACGAGGATTTTATTTTTAAATACGAAAAACACGAATATTTTTTTTTGCAAATACATAATAAGTAAATTCTAGCTCATAATTATTTTCTTAATTGAAATAAATTCGATTTAAAATCTGTGACGAGCTTTAATATAATCTGTGTACCCAAATAATTGTTTTTCATTGGTAAGAAATACAACCTTTTAGGAAAATTTCTCAAGATTACACTTCCTGATAGTGACCTGAGATGTGTTTTTGATAAGTAAGCAACTGCATATTTAATGGACAATCGGTAACAAGTTTTCACAAATCACCACTACATACGCAAAATTAAATTCCGCCCGAAAAACACGAGCTGATTATATACAAAAGAAAAGATCAAATTGAACTTATCATCAAACTGAAATTATTCTTGCGTAAACATTAGAAATTGACGGGGGAAGGGAGGAGGTAGTTTTGGCATTTATTTCATCAACAACAATACCTACATAAAGCATATTTGGTTGACAAATTTCCAAATTTCCTCTTATTACGATATTTTCACGCGTATTTATTATAATTAAAAATACGTCTTGTTTTTTTTTTCTAAAAATCATACAATGTAAGGAAGCTTAACCAATGAACGTAGGGGGTGTTTTTGCTGCATATGTAATTAGTACCACATGATACACCACACGTGCGTTGGAAAGCCGAACAATTGGTGAAATACATGT
Source organism: Maconellicoccus hirsutus (assembly GCA_003261595.1). Lineage (NCBI taxonomy): Eukaryota > Metazoa > Arthropoda > Insecta > Hemiptera > Pseudococcidae > Maconellicoccus > Maconellicoccus hirsutus. The sequence goes on from QBDW01004975.1 coordinate 4,165, forward strand.
GTGAATTCGTCCTTTCCCAGTTTGAACGTATATTTTTTGTTTTACGAGGAATGACGAGGGAATTAGCGAGGAATTGTTTTCGTTCTACAAGTTCTTGCTCGTTTGAGAATTTGGACATTTTCATTGTATTTTTTTCGCTCGAAATTCCGCTCGTTGTCGAGTTCATGTTTCTAAAATATCGATATAGAAGAATCAACGGAAATTTTGAAATAGTGTGATTGAAATCATGGAATTATCGATTCGTATTAAAACCTATTTCGTTAGTTTTGAAGATCATTTTTATAAACTTATTACAACAGGTAAAACCATCTACAGGGAACTTCAAAATTTACACTTTCATTTGACAAATCACATTTCGTTTTTTATTTACTTTTTAGCCGGTTTTTCTTCATCAGGTTGATACGATTATTCATCTTGAAAACTAAACGATTAAATACAAATTGATCACGGTTCCTTTCGTTGTCAGTAATTAGTTATATTCGGTTTTACATTCACGATGATATTATTCACGATTTGAATAGTAAAAAAATATTCATTCATGATTTGGTTCGTGTTATTGTTATTTAGCATTAAAACAATGCAAGTAGGTATTAGGTAAGGTACCAGGTAAAGCTAAAATGTTCACGAATTAGGCCACAGTCTGTTTACTTTGTTGCTAATTTTTAGCTTCCCTTAAACGTGCAGTTCAACTTCGGCGTATTTTTAACGATTTTTCTTACCCTATTGCCATTCAATAAGTACCTACCCTCTCACATATGTTTTCAAGCAAACATGATCAGTTCGAATAAACGATCGCTTTAATTCCACAAACACCGGAAGGGTGGTAATTGCTTCCTCTTTGTTTTCTTTGAAAAAAATATGTACACATACGACCAATTCTAGCGACCAGATTAAATAACTAATTTAAATTCTACAGCAAATTAATTCTAAAACCGCGGTCATGTATCGGCCACTTTTTAATTTAATTTTTTCATCGATTCAAGCGTATAATTGTTAAGTGAAGCGAATTGGAAAGAAGCACTTGAAATGAAAAAAACCCAATATTGGTAAGCCGATGAAGAAGAAAGCCAAATATGAAAAAAGTCACATTATGCACGTGCTTAACGCGTTAAAACTCGAAGGGTAAAAAACTTACGGTGGGTTTGTGAAGAAATACATTTTCTTGTACGTCAGCCATACTCTTGCTTTCTCATAAATTCCGTATTGACACAAGTAGAATAAAAATTGAGATCAAATACTAAATGTCTTCTTGACAAAAAAAAAAACTAAAATCGAATTGATCGTATTCCTTTTAGGCGAGTACCACAACCAACTTGTTCCGAACGAAAAGCAAAACTGAACGTTGTTGAAGTTCGTTGATGCAAGCAGCGGCGTTTAACGAAAGCGACGCAATGTGTTTCGAATAATTACTTTTGTAATCATAGCGTCTATGGCGAGGAAATTATCTGCAAACTAGTGGTAGTTCTTCACGAAATTTTTACCCACATTTCGAGAGTCTTTTTTAATAACACAACATTCGTCATAACCATGCCCGATATAAGAATTTAATTACTTGTAGCGCGACCACAGTAGAATCACGTGTGAATATAAACTAAGGATACCTAACGATAGACGTGATTTTTTCGCGAAAAAAAAGAGCATAAACTAAAACCACGATAAATAGGAGTTAAATTTCAACGCAAATAAAGACCTAAAGCGTGATCTTGTCAATACGAAAAAAATCGATAATCACGTCACTCGTGATCGTTAAAAGCTTGAAAAAAAACTCAAACTAGATTTTTTCACAATTCCCGTCAACTTGATGAAATTTTTCATTTTTTCGTAGAATAAATTGGGAAAAATGTCATTCAAACTTGTCTGCAGCGTTACAACGCCCGTAATTATCAAAAATTACCATTAAATATACATGACACAATAGGCAATAATTCAATCAAATGATACAATTCATTGTATAAAGATGAGTTGATATATTTAATTCGAAAAAATAACACCAAATAAGCATGTGGATTTTAAAACATCGATGCATGAAATAAAAATAAAAAATAAAATGGTCGGATAATTGCGCAAAATGACACTATACCATTTAACCATTTAAAACATAAAACAACGAACCAAGAATGAATCAATCTTCAAAGTGACAAAAATTATTTCGAAATTATCACATATGTAATGACGTAAAATTTTCAAACCGACTAACAACTTTATCACTGTGAGGTGATATTTCGTACATTTTTTACTATTTTTTCTGTTTATCAACTACGTGAAAAAGTACTTCTAGTTTTTTTGCAATGAAAAAAAATAATACTTTATCACCATCACAATTATTTCAACTAAGTAGGTAGTAGGTAATAGGTAATTAGGTATTACCTACCTAAATATCAACTACCTGCAGCGTAACTGACCATACACGCGAAGTAGCTGAACTCTAGCGGAATTTCTTGGAGTTACAATCTTGAGCGATAACAAAAATACAGAAGTCTTATGAAAAAAAATGAGTTTTCTTGAATTTTAATAAAACTAAAAAGGTTTACGTAAATTTTTTTCATGACTTTAATTGAAGCTATTAAAATTTCGCGTCGATTGGTATCAAATTCATTAAATTTTATGCATTAATGACGCTTCTATTGTGATTTCTTTTTATCTGAGTTTAGCATGCATAAACTTCATACTAAAATTTCTCTTAAACGAAAACGACAACATTAATTTTTTATTGCATCTTTGAACAGAGAATTTTTTCCTCCTTCCAATTCTGTACTTCGATTTTATGGGGCTCTTCAGACACTGTGGATTGAATACAATATCCGCGTATCAACGGCGTTTATATTCGCAACTGCGAACAAATGTCTCGCTCGTAGGTGAACCCCCCCCCCCCCCTCTTGGAAAGTCTCTTCTGCTCAAGTCCTACAAATTCAACTATCTCCGGAATTTGAAGCATAATTAATTGGTGGCAATTTGAAAATTGATAAAGAAATAAAAAGATGAAGAGTCCAGGGAAAGAGGCAGTTAAGTCACTTTTTTAATATTTTGAGATAAATGAATATTAAAGTTTGAAACTCAGTTGAAATTTCTCAGACCGTTTTTCATGGCAAGTGAATGAAAAAAAATTTTTGAAAACCTTTTTTAAGCAATATATTCCGAGCTTACGAAAAAATATTGAAAATCATAGGAGTTATAAACATTTTTCCAAAGGAAGGTCAAAATGTACTGGGAAAAAAGCAGGTAAGTCAGTGAAACGTTCGACACTAATCATTGAATTTTATTCAATAAAAAATTACAAAGAACAAAACTACTTTACTTGAAAAAAAAAATCGATTTTACCCAAAAAAATTATTTCTTATTCTTTTTTGACGTTTCAAGACACAGGTTTTTGTAGAAATTCTGGACTTACGTGGTTCTTTCCCTGTAGATCATTTCTTGTCACGCGTTTTTCGTGACTAATGGTTGACTTTTTTGAAAATTGTCTCAGCACAAGTTATTCTACTCAGTGTTAACTACCAGAAACCATCATAATCTCATTTACGAGAAAAAATGACTTACCTGGCTTTTTCCCAGGACTCTTCAGATACAAAGTATCGCTATCTCATCAAAACAAAATTACAAGAAAACTAAAATACTTAGTTCCAGCCTCCAGATGAATATATCATAATTATAGTCATACTTCCAAAAATGGTTCAAATTTACACTACAAACAAAATCTAAAACCTAAGACGCTTGTACATAAACGAAAATTTAAAAATTGAGTGATAAAAGTTTAAAAAATGTCAACAATCAGTTAAGTATAATCAACAGTTTGACATTCAAAAAACAAATTTTTAGCTTTATTAATGCGTAAATTTTAATGAATTTAATATCAATCGACGCGGAATTTTAATAGCTTTCATTAAGATCTCGATAAAAATTTACATAAACCTCTTTATTTTTGTTAGAATAAAGAAAAACTCGTTTTCGTTCCATTAAGACTCATGGATTATTTTTCTTTTTATCCCCGAAGTATTGAAATTCGACTACAGCGCTTCAAGTGAGCATGCAGTGTTCAATACCTAAATGAATGAAAAATCGAAAAAAAACACGAGAATATTAAAATTTTACGATTTTTTTTGTACCACAATTTATATTTATTAAATATAAAATATATAAGAAAATAAATTAATTTCTTATATGATTATCCAGCAATTACCTTTAGTTATAATTTAAATAGATATTCCACAAATTTGCGAATTGATATAAGAACTAAAAACTTGCACATGTATATATTAGATACTATTCGCACTACATACAGCTCAGCATTCAAGGTTAAACAGGTAAGGGTCGATGGACACAATTTTTCAATTTCATTTTTTATTTTAAATATTATTCATTATCTAGAATATACCTTGCCTACACCAGAACTAATGTTTTTACAAGCATCGAGGCTAATTCATTTCCTCTTACCGTGTAATTTTCATTTTATTCATTAATACACGTATTTATTATAATTAGCATTTCTACATGCATTCATTTAGTAAATACAAATAATAATAGTAATAACACGAGTAGCGAACCAACGCAAATTCGAGATTAGAATTTTTTCGTTGTTAAATAATATCAAACCCCATCGTACCTGCTGAATGGCTGTTAAACAAATCAAACGAATTGATAAAAAAATAAATAAAATGAAAAGACAGTGAATTTTTTATCATGTAGCGTCAGTGTGTAGATAAGTTCTGAAATCAATCTCAAGTGAATTTTAATCAAAATCTAAAAAGAGATCTTTAATTATTAATTTCGATTTCACAGTTGATAGAAAGATGACTTTTGTTTGATAAGTACCTAATCAATTTATAATCTCGAGGTGTAAAAAATTCGCTTAATAGGTACTTTATCGAGAATTATGAGGTTCATTGAGATTCATCTGACTTACATGAAATATTTAACAGTTATTACCACTCTGTTCTTTCATTTTTAATTATTGCGTAGAAATGAATTACGCAATACATTGAATTATACTTTGGCTTCTGTCTTAAACAAATACACAAGCATGTATTTGGTACAATATACTCGTACTTAAATATATGTTCATAGATTGATCACAAAAATCAAAATATCAGAAAGATTAATTGAGAAATAAATTCATTAATAAAAATTAATAATATATTTTTCAGCAAACATTTCATTTTAGGTAACAAAACGAATCATACGAGTATATAATTTGGAAATAAATCATAAATGTATTCAAACATCCTTATTCATACCTAGTTCCAATAAATGAATTGGTCATTTTTTAAGCTGACCAACTAAATAGCTACTAGCTAGTTGCAGCTAGCTACTGAGTACACAACCCACAGAAGTATTACGATAAAAAAGAAAAATATTGAATGCTCGTTATCCAAATGGTGATTACTATCTTTTAACGTTGTTTTCATTTCGTACTTCTTGAAATGAACCTCATGTATGAATTTAAAATTGTAAATGAATTATTTACGAAGTATATTTTTTTATCATATTACAAACTTTGATAACTTGATAAAAAACAGGGTAATCAAAAAATTTCCAATTTTAAAAGAACCATGTAATTTTATAAAAAAGATACGAAATCATAAAATACAAAAATAAATATTCGGTTTCACAGTTACTTATACTCAACTAACTTTCATAAAAATTTTAACTATGCGAAAGTAATAAGCTATTTTTACAAAAAAAAAAAAATTAAGCATTGTTCAATACATTCATTAAAATATAAATTTTCTTTAACTCTGTGGTAAATCTGTTTCAGCATAAATATTTGTTCTTTAAACCGATGGTGTGTAAAAATAAAGACATTTTTTTTTTTAAATAAAATTTCCAAGAGTACATACTCACGCATATATTTATTTATTTATTCTCATACTTGGGAAAATTTTGCACTGCACTTATAATCGATAAAATAATCAAAATGATCATAAGTACTCGACTGTGTTGAACTTTGGGAAAATTTAGCAACTTGGGCTTCTCAAACAACTTAGTAGAAATTTTAATCGACGACGAATTAGAAATAGAAAAAATTCTGAACTTTATCACTGACTCTGGCTTACGTTCCTTAATTTAATCATCCTCTACATGGACACACCTCTAATCTGTGTTATTGTATAGGCGTTTAAAAAAAATAATAAAAATAAAAATAAATAAATAAATGAGAATTATAGAAACATAAGTGTTGTATATCTTTACCTACCTACTCGCGTGAATTCCAAAAGTCTTGAAATTTTTTCAAACATCTTTGGTTTGTTTTAATGGAAATTTTAAAAACATTTTTAACTTATCACTAATTTTAAATAATAAAAAATTATTTTTTTTGTGCTCAATTTACTACATGAGCTTGTATCTTCGCCAAAAAATATAATGTAGACTACCTACTTAAAATACATATTATTCTAACATTCGTAATTAGATTGATAAGTTGGATATTTCCATAAAAAACATAACACACCAATTTGTAGTCTTAAAAAAACAATATTTCAGATATATAAAAAAAAACACTTCTTCAGTGCACACGAAAAAATCAACTTTTTCGGGAAATCTTTCATAACACAAAAGCTTAATTTCATGTAAGATGAAAAATAAAAAGTTTACCCACAACTTAGTACAAATACCCAAACACATGGGTGTATTAGTTGTTGAATGCGGTAGGTCGTAGCTCCCGCGAAAATTGTTTATGAAAGAGGGAAACACCACGTTATCACTTAAAACATCTTTAGCGCCTGAACAATTTCAAATATCATGTAGTCTGTTCGTCGGGGCAACATCACACGGTTCGTATAAGCATTTATTTACGTTCTTTGGAAAGTTACAATAGTATCGTTCAGTTATGCATTTCATGCGACCAAAATGAATCTGCGCTGAAAATATTTCCTTGGTACGTTATTTCTGTTCAGTCCCTCATGTAACTTGGACTTACTATTGAGATAGTCTGAGTTCATGTCAGCAAAATGTTTTTTATTTTCTTCATTGCCGGATTGAGATAAAATATGGTTTTTAAGTGTTATTTTTTTCGATAAGATGAAATTTCTTTCGTGTAATTTATTTCAATAAAATATCACAAAAATACGCGACAATTTGAAAAATTATTTCCACTGTGCAATTTTTCACGCTGTTTATTTTTCGATATAAAATATGACGTAGAAAGAAATAATCGCATATTTTTAATTTTTGAAATATTATTATTTACATTAATTAATTTTTCTTTTCAAGCTTTGTATTTTTCACTGCTCAGTTTTCGATGGGTCGAGATATGTTATCTTTTCAATATTTTTATACAATAAATTAATATAGTTTGGTTTTTTAAAGTAATCCTTATTTAAGAAACATTTAATACGTTGCTTCTAAAAGGTTATAAGTCAGAAACGCGAAAAATTTCATGCGAAGTAAGCCCGAAAAACGGTGAATTTACTTGTAGTAAGGAAATTAGTTTTTCCTTCAGGAAATAAATAACCACCTATTACCACTTATCAATACTTGCACATATTGCAATAATTATTATAATGAAAAAAAAAATTAAATGTTTAAGGGTAATCACTTGCGAGATATTTTACCACTAATGCACGATTTCAGTAGGTACCTACTTAATGAAAAGTTTTTCTCACAAATTACATAGGTAACTGAACGAAAACCTACTTATCAATTAATATCATCTTTTTCAAAAGGAAAATAACTACACTTCAAATCTGGTACATCTCGAAATACATGCTCCCCGACAGAATGAAGGTGTGTTGCAGAATAAATTTTATAAATCTCGATTAATTTCAAGTCCTCTTAAGTTCGCAAGTAGAAATGTTTGCAAGTAAATTCGTATGAAAAGATTTAAGAACATCGCTGAAATAATGCTCCTAAGTAAACTCAATAAATTTTCCATTAGCGAGTATGGCAACATATAACGAGAAGTCGAGCATGTTTTAAACAAAGAAACGCGGTTTTATTAACATAACTTTTACGTCAATTTAGCTTGTTATAAGGCACAACCACCCACAATTATAGAGAATTTCCTTTAAATTCGTCATCTTTATGTAGATAAAAAATTTCAAAGAAAATCGTACCTACGTATGTAAACCACGGTGAATATTTACCATAAATTAATGAATGTATGCATACAATATAGTCCAGTCAATCTAGCCCGAAAATGGCCTCGAGCTTGCAAAACGAGATGATAAGCGGAATTTTGATATATAGGATATACCTAGTGTTTGATACCCTTTACAACATACTTCACTCCGAAACTAATGTCATGATTGCAAGTTCCCTTTTTTGTGGATCTAAGCCCCCTAAAATCGGTTTATCGCTTATATCTGGGTGAAAACTGGTTTTATCAAAAAAATAGTCTAGTTCAAAATTGAAACTCACTAAATTCTCTACAAAATGCATATATTAAGAGTTGATGTAACTGGCTTAGATTCCGAGCTACGTGTGATTGAAAAACGAGCATTTTTCGTGAATAGATGACTTTTTAGCCTAATTATGCAAGGTACAGTTTTTCGGCCTTAATGTAGAAAAAAAGATTCTATGAAAAAAAATAGCTTAGTTCGAGATTGATGCCTACTAAATCCTCTACAAAGTACTGTATCCATAGAACTAGGCTAAAAAATAATAAAACCCCCTTCTTTGTGACGTCACAGCTCAGAAACTAAGAACGCAATCTAACTTCTTTATAATGGAATTTGTAGAAAATTTGGTCATCTTTCATTTCAGTTATTATACATTTTCACGAAAAACCATTTTTTCCCACGATTACAGGTGAAAAACTAAATTTATACGAATTCTGTCAAAAATTCACGAAAACTGCCCCTTTTTCAATGGCACGTAGCTCGAAATCTAAGCCAGCTACATCAACTCTTAATGTATGCATTTTGTAGAGAATTTAGTGGGTTTTAATTTTGAACTAAATTATTTTTTCGATAAAACCAGTTTTCACTAAGATATAAGCAAAAAACGGATTTTAGGATGCTTAGATCCACAATAAGGGAACTTGTAAACATGACATTTGTTCCGGAGTGAAGTATATTGTAAAGGGTATCGAATACTATGTATATACCAAAATTCAGCTTATCATCTCGTTTTCCAAGCTTAAATGCTAGATTGACTGGGTAAACTTACATAATAACACATATCAATGCACAATTGTAACAATATTCAGCTGAGCTCCAAGGTGTAGAAAATAAATTACCGATATTTTTCTCACGCTTTTATCAAAACGACACCTAATTAAAATTCAAGAAAAAATTTTTTCACCAAACAGGCGACAATATGAAGCCGTATGAATTACTGAAATTCATTTCAATGTTATTCGTTAGTTCATTGACAAACGCAAAAAAACAAGACTTCAAAGGCTATACTTAGAATTTACGTTTTCAGGGATTGTTCCAAAAAAAAAAAAAAAAAATGGCAACAAAAAATTAATTTCTATTAATTTTACAAATCACTAATGCGCACTGAATTGGCTAATATTTAAAAATTCATACACGGTTACACCGAGACCAAATGTTACGAACACAAGGCGTGCCCCAATTCGGTATAAATGTTTAAAATCTTCCTAAGATTATAACTCGACGTTTCCATTCCCTACTCGACAAAATTCATTGGTAGGTAAGTAGTAGAAACGTATGGTAAAAGCTTGCGAACCCTTTTATCATTATTTTAGTACATATTTTAATCTTATACAGAGATTTTCAAAAGAAAATATTAAAAAATTGAGTAAATTCTACGCATGTATTTTTAAAAATAAATAGAATAAAAAGATATTTCATATTTATTAAAGCGAAAATATTACCTATTTGTCGGTAAATTTGGAAAATATTTTTTAGGTGCGTATGTTACAATTTAAAATGGGAAATTTAATCACCAAAGACATTCATTTACATATATAACATATATAGTTTGAAAACCATGCTCGAATGCGAAAAAAATAAAAGAAAACTTCACTAGGTCAAGACTAATTTTATCAACTGACTCTAAGAAGAACGCAAATTCTATAATTTAACTAATAGAGTATACAACATTGAAAAACTTTTTTTCCCCATATCCTTTTTAAATTAGGCACACGGTATATTTAAAAATGACATTTCAGCTTAATACGCACAAGTTACATGACATAGAACCAAGAAACTAGGAAACATCTCCTTTTAGAATTTATTTCGTTAAGGTATCTTTTATTATTACAAAAAATATATACTTAGGAAACACTGCAAAGGAAAAAAAGGGGAAAAATCAAACGCAGATGAAAAGAAAAAAGAGAAAGAAACACGGAACAGACAGAGACAGTGTAAAGTTTTCAGTTGAAGTTATACTGTGAGAGAGATTACAACGTTTTGAAAGTTTATACGAATTGTAGGGCTGGGTATTGCCACTGTTATGATGAAACTTTTACACCGTCACCGTGAAGCGCGATCTTTCGGTATTTTCTTGTTTTTGTTGCCCTTTTTGAATCAAATTAAGGGAATATTTTTAACACAAGAAACAATCGCCGGTTTCGTTTTCAAATTTTTTTCAATATTACGCGTTTTAAATGTGAAAAAATTCGCAGTCTTGCAAACGCGCCGCGAATTTTTCGCGAAAAAGTTTTTCCAGGTTAAAAAGTTTATAAGTTATCGATTAGTTTTACATTCATTTCTGGTTTTTTCTCTCAACTCGGTAAGTACTTCTCATACAATTATTTCGTCTCGCTGTGCTCGTGCTGCGATTTTTCCAAAATAATAAATAACGGGCATGCGCTGCACAAGACTTTCGCTTTTTTTTGGCACCCTGCCTCAATTTCACAGTTTAACGCGTTCATCATTAAAATCAGTTGTGTAAAGTCAGCGACAACACGTATTAAGTTTGTTTCGATCGAATACGCAAAACTTATTCATTTCTTACGTTTAACACTCACGTGTTGATTACGCAGACACAGAAAAACTTTTGGAAAACTTGATTCTTCTTTTTCAAAGTAACTTTTCCATAATTACTCATTCAAAAATTATTCCTTTCTTTTGAAACTTTTTCGAAACTTTTTTTTTTGTATATTACGCGAATTCAGATGTTTACTTACGCTAATATTTTTCATTTTTTAATAACTATAACTTTGATTTCGTAATGCTCTATTAAATTTCGTGTTTTTCGAATAACTTAAAATTAAGTATAATCGAAAACTACGAGCTTACTAAGTTCATTAGAATGATGGAATAATTTTAGTACAAACATAACAAATGTAAGGAAGTGTTTTTAGCGAGAAAAAGAAATGAAAAACTATTTTGTCTGAGAAACAAAAGACGAAAGTCACGATGTCAGCGATTGAAATTTTTCAATTTATTTAAATAAGATAAAAATCTTGGTATTTTTCTCACCTCCAATTTCTTTTTAATTTATTGCTCGATATATCGATAATTTGGATTGATAAAACTTGTCAACTTTATAATCAAGTAATGCGAAGAAAAGCACTCGATATTTTTTCGTTCCACTTTGAAAGAAAATCTTTTCAAAAAAATTATTTTGAACGTCCATGAAAATGGGAAATTGCTCGTTCTATTGTGTTATTCCTAAAAACATGAACATGGCGAGTTGATTCAAGGTTTGGAGGCAATGCCAGAGTTTATAAAGAAGGATAATATAATTTTTGATCGCCGCTCGTCTCAATAATTAAACCAATGAGAATTGTTCAAAACCTACTTGATAATGAAAAAAATAGGTACCGAACAAAATTTAGAATTTAGAATTTCCTTGATCTAAAATTCAGTAAAATGTACGTTTCTTTCCATTTTCCAAGCAAGTATGAGTAGTTCTAGGTATACTCAAAGGATACGTAAATTTTTCACGTCTTAGATATTAAACTACGATTTCATCTGAATTTACTATGTAGATGTTGATGAGTTCCCAAAACGAAGAAAAAGAATTTTATTCATTTTATTAAGTTAGAAGATATAAATTAGAAGAGCTAGAAATCATCAATAATCAATACACAGCCAATAATTTCTAATTTCAATTCCAATACTTTTTTTTTGAAATTTACAAATACAAAAAAAATAATTAAATTCACGTGATTCGATGCAGTATATTTAAGAAAACTTATTTTCTTTTTCAATGCTTCAAGTTTATTTTTTAAATCAGAAACATCCCTCGACTTCTGCTCTGTTACTCTAGCCTCAGCATCCCTGTACGTCTCTGCTACCACGTTATAAGATATAAATTAGAAGAGTTAGAAATCATCAACAATCAATATCAATGTCGAACATAAACTAATTCGTTTATATAAAATCATCAAAACGTAACAAAAACCGAAACGATATCTTTACCAGTCAATAATTTCTAATTTCAATTCCAATTTGCGCGATAAGATGGAAATCTGAAACTGTTAAATTTACTCAATAATCACTTTCACAATCGTTGTGGAAATTACTTGCTTGGTATTTTATTATAGTAAAAGTACAATGTACAAGAGATTGTTGCAATAGGAAAAATGGAAATACTGCAAGTGATGAATATATTAGTGGAAAACGTTCACAAAAATCAACTTGTGTTTGCTGCAATTTTCCAGTTTGAATATGTTACGTTTCATTATCAATTAAACATTCAACACTTTGGGAAAGAGATAGTGTGTTGTAAAGGGGCAACGAAGTATTGATACTAGAATATTTGAAATGAGTACTTCTAAGAGAAAAAATAAATACATATATTTTATTTACACACACAACCATTTTTAACCTTGGTTATTAAAAATTACGAGTCTCTGATACAACCGCGAAAAAAATTCACATGCGAATTCGTTCATTTTATCAGAAAAAAATATCGATGCTTGGGAAAAATTCTTAACCGAAAAGATGGTGCATGAATCAACGAAACGTGAAAAAAATATTGCTTTTGGCACAATAAGAAAATAAGTCGACTTGGGTGCTTTGCTGGAGAAGCGCAGACGTTTATCCTACTAAAATTGCGACGACGCACTTGTATTGTTTATCTTATTTTCTTACATCGTTCATTTATTTTTTATCTCTCTATTCTTCGAAAGTTTCCACACATTTGATTAAAAAATTAATAAACATTTTGCAGTAATTTTGCAAACGCTAATAAAACTCGTTTCTTGCAGATCTGCTGATATCCAAATGAACGAAGAGAAACCGATTGTATTCCATCGTTCCATGGAAAATTCGTTCCATATACCGAAAAAAATGAATACAGTAGAAGAAAAGGGAATTTTAAACCCAGCAATACAGATGCCTTCGTTTATAATAAAATACAAACTAAGATTACCACCCGCTCCCGAAAAAGTAAGTTGCCTTTAAAATTGTAATGAATCATTCGAAATTCAGCTGCGAGTTTTATCGATTATTTTCACGTTGAATTTCAAAAACTCGAGATGTGCTGTACCTACTTATCACACAAGACAGTAAGAAATTTAAAAAATACGCAGCACGCAAATAATCAATTTCTATTTCTAAAACTACTCCACTTCTCAAAATGGTTATTATATTGTAACAAAACGCAAAATATTTCCTTTATCGTAGAGAATCTGTGCCGCTCTCTATTCATTTCCATAGAAGCGATACAATCTTTGAAATAACATTTCAAGTGTTTAGAAAGCGGTGTTACTTGGTTTTAATTCGCATTCATCGTAGAAGAGTTCGCTGTCGTGATATTATTTTAGAGTATTCGAGTTACTCGTATTTTTCAACTTTGAGCATAATGAGAAATTTTGACTTTTTAAAAAATATATGTACATAAAATAGAAAAATATGACAATTTTCCAAAAACTATATTCATAAGAAATTATTCAAATTTATTTTATACACTATTCCGGAATTTTCCAAAGTGGTTGTAAAAGAACTAGGTAAGTAGGTAAGTAATCTATACAAATTCACAATACTATTAATATTCATTAAGTAGGTACCTACCAATGTAAACTGTGAAGATGGTATGAAAATTTCAATCTTTATGTGAAATTAGATTACTATGCAGGTATTTCATTTAAAAAAAATCGGGTGTGCCATGGAAGACACACGGTAAAAGTGAGAACTTCTTTGTAGGGATTCAGTCAAGTTCAAAATTTATAAAGCGACATGTGTCGCATCGCCCACAAACGTTACTTTTTTTATCACATTTCTTCGCTTTAAGTGTAGCTGCTTCTCCGTTTTTCTCTTCTATTCCTAACATATCATCGTATGAAATCAATTCGTTTCGTTCTACATAACGTTTCGACGGGTTTTTCCTATTTTGTTTTGTTTCTTCGCTGAAATGATTTCGTGTCGTTCTTTTTTTCCAAAAAATTCACCAAAATGTATAAAAATTCATCTTGCAAAACAAAAAACAATCAAAAAAAAGATCAACTTTTGATGTGTCTGGTTATTTTTTCACACGATATGCCATCTAGCACAATTTTCTTGGAAGTATCTCAGTAGGAGCATTGAAGAAACATAATTATGTTTCGTAGAAAAATAATGGAAAAATCACTAATTGAACGTTTAAAATTACTGTAATGGAAACGAAATGAAATAACGGAAACAAAATGAAATAACGAAAACGAAATGAAATATCGAAAACAAAATGAAATAACGGAATTGAAATGAAATAACGAAAACAAAATGAAATAACGAAAACAAAATAGAATAACGGAAACGAAACGAAATAACAAAAACAAAATAGAATAACGGAAACAAAATAAAATAACAAAAACAAAATGAAATAACGGAATTGAATTGAAATAACGAAAACAAAATAAAATAACAAAAACAAAATGAAATAACGGAAACGAAACGAAATAACAAAAACAAAATAGAATAACGGAAACGAAATAAAATAACGAAAACAAAATGAAACAACGGAAACAAAATGAAATAACAAAAACGAAATGAAATAACGAAAACGAAATAAAATATTTTGTTTTGTTCCACATTTCGTTACTTCTCTTCCAAACAAAACCGTTTCGTTTTGCATAACGTTATAGCAATTTTTTTGAAAAAAGTGCGTTTCGTTTCTTGTTTTGTTTCTTATTTTGTTCCACCACCCCTGTGACAGTGTGGCACCGGTCCATCGATCGTGTAATGTTACGTTTTCACTGGTTCAGTCCTCAACGCAGAAATTCTGCGCGCGGCGAAAAGAAGCGAGGGAGTCTGCGCGCGTTATAGAGAGGACGGGGCGCGGTGTGACGTCAGCGTTATAATTTTTTCAGTTTGTTTTCCATGTGGATGCCAGCAAAGAAGTTCTCACTTTAAGACAAAGAATATCTTTATATTTTCTTGTGAAAAAAATTTCAATACTATGCACTGACATTTACCAACCATGCATGTTTGCGTATATCAGCTCTAAAGTAAATTTACAAAGCTATTAAACTGCAATTATTTTTCAAAGTGTATTTGCATGAGAATTTAGAAACGTTTCGGAGGAAGTTACGCTTTTAACGCTTTAGTTATCAAAATGTATACGACATAGCTTGCTTTTTCAGTAGTTCAATTTTCAATTGTAGTGATAAAACAACGCTAAAAACATTCAAGATTATTGTTTATCGATTACTAATAGAAGTTTCAGTAATTCGGACATCGTGGATAATACTCTGAGAATATGAGATCAAATCACCCATTTTCATATCCACAGAAACGTATACTCTTTACGACAGTAGTTCCATAATAGATACCTAAGTATAAGATAATGAAATGATAATTAAAAGTAATGCGTGAACGATTATATTCGCAAAACGTTTGCGAATTAATCGGCTGACCACATCGTTGAAACTAAACAGAAGGTTTTAAAATATCATTTAGAGGAATATCTTTATTCGTCGAAAAGGTAATTGCAGCTCAGCTATTGTTTCCGTTTTCGCGATGCAGATAGAGGTGGTAAGATAGCGGTAAAATGAGAAGATAAAGGCGGTAAGAAGTTAGATGCCGGTTGCGGTTTGGTAAATAATAAATCTCAAAAGCGGTATTAGATAATAATACGAGGTGGCGCCGTCATCTGCTTCGGATAAAGGGTAAATGGTGCTCGCTAATAAGTACCGAAAGGAAAGAGAAGACGAAAGGCCGTATACGTAGACCGAACAACGAAGCAGAAAGACCGACGGCGGGAGGACTAGCAAGACGGTGGATATTATCTTAAAGAATAATTGGTAGTAATTAGGATGGAGACAAATACCGTGAACCGTTAGAAATAGTTTTAGTACAAAGGTGGCGTTAGAGCAAAGCATAGGGTAGTAGTTCTTAGGCAGATGGTGCTTTCCTGTTCACTTTGCCTGGCGGTTATTTATGAATGGGTCACCTAACCCTTGTAATACTACGGCTGCATAACTGTTTCTTACTTTAAGATTTATGTTGTACCAGGTCGTCTTAACTACTTCGGCTATCCTTATACATTACCTGCACTTCTTTCCCCATCCATTTCTGAATTTCCTCTCAATATTATAACGTTGTGTCTACTTAGTCCAATAATCGACCAAAGTTCTTTTCATTCGACCCCATAAAACCGTGGACTATAATTCGCGACATTTGTTTAGACAGGTACACACTTTCTTCATTTTGATCACATACTCGTCGAACACGAGACCTTTAATGTTCCATAGTCAAAGAGATGAGTTTGAGGAATCAAGATCAAAGAGGATTTGAAAATTGTTCGTTTCTCGTATGAGGCATATTTCCAGTTATTAACAAAGCTACTTAGCCAAATTGATTTTACATTTACTTCATGGTTCACGTTGATCCTGTATTACGACCCAAGAACAGACTTCCACGTTTTCACTTAATTAAATATTTTTCAACTCGAAAAAAAAAGCTCGATATAAAACAAAGGTTCATTAGTTCTGGTTTCATTTTCGAATAAGTATTTCAACCTGAAAAAATTAACGCTTTTTTCTCTGATTCACGAGATAAGCATAATAAAAGATATTAATCTTATTATGACAGTTTTAACGCCGATAAGGAAGGAAATTTAGTTTCCACAATAAAGTATGGAAAAATGCTGAAAGAAAATGAAAGAACGGTGCGTACTAGTTCGCCTTTTCTAATTAAAGAATCGCTGAGCGTGAAAGTTCTTCTGAAACGTGAAACTTTGCAACCGCTGCGTATTTCTCGAGATTTTGGGGATGGTTTTTCGCTATTCGGAGAATAATACAATTTGCCTGGTTTTTTCCATCGAGTTTAATTTCTGCATAAAAATAATTCACGCATTAGGATTAATTGCAATATTTTTTTCTGGATTGTGATATTTCTTCGTGTCACTTTCATAGGCAAAGAGAACATTTCGTTTTTGTAAAATACATCGAAAGATTATACCTTTTAAAGAAAGAGTTGTAATCAAAGAATAGAAATTATTGAAAGATATCGAGAAGCTATTCGATATCGAACCAAAAACAACGAAAATAAAGTGTAGATGCACGGATTACGGGCGTATTAGCTGAAATGAATTTAGCGATAGAACATGGTTAAGACGTCTACTTTGATTGCCCCAGACAGAAGGGTATACGCAGGCAAGAATGTCTCTATTGCTCTTTTGGGTACTGTAAAGATCGTAAATACGCGGAATTGTAATATACTTCGATATTGCCTTCCTTACATTTATCTACGCTTGTTTCCCCGCATGCATTAGTTCTGCACGCAGAAGTGCTTTAAATCTATATGCAATCTTACACGTTAGTTCGTTTGAGCGTACGGGAAAAGGATTTTTTCTTAACGCGTATAACTTTCTAAAATCTTAAGAGATGGTATTTTTGAAAGATTTTATTTTTTAAATAAGAACCATAGTTGATGAAGGACCAGCACAGGGTGCTTCGGGGTAGAAGTAAAGCCTTCAATTCGGTAACTACGCAACATAAGCTGAGTCTGTGTATGCATGATTGCCTAACCTCCGGATCACAGGGGCAGCGACTCTTTCAAAAAATTTTTTTTCCAATTTTGTTGACTGATTTTGAATTATTATACCTCAAATTACTAAAATAGATAAAAATATGGGGTTTGTTTTGGTAGACGGAGAATTCTATCTAGATTATTTTATATTTAAGCGTGTAAACGACAAATTAAAGAAAAAAACGTTACAAATTGTGAAAGGCTGTAGGCTGGTAAGCATAAGCGATTTGCCCCCGGGTCCAGATTTTGGATGATATTTGGGTGGGAGGTGGGTACCATCGAGTAACATTCTTGACTAAAATTTCAGCTCCCTCCTCCCCCTCGTTTTCGAGAAACAATTTTTTTTCGAAAATCAGATAAGAATTTTTTCCTCAAATTACAGTCAACGGATTTAATCGAAATTTTGCTACATAATAGACCTTTATAAAGGCCTTCCATGAAACAATCAACAACCCCCCACTCCAATTTTTTCCCCTCCAAACGAGCGTTTTCAACTTTATTCATTTTTTGTAGGTATCTATCTTACTCTACAAAATTATCAGACCTCATTTTTTAGATGTATTTTCGACCTCTACATATTATATATTTTTTTCAAAATTTTGTCTCCACGTGGTCGTGGTGAAAAATCGCAAAAACCGCGCGCGAGCGTTAGCCGATACTTTTCACTACGCGGTAACGCCTCGTTTACACTTACGCGCGACGTTGCGTTAGACATGTTACAACAGGCATAACGCGACGTACCGCGTAAGTGTAAACGAGGCGCTGCGATATAGTGGGAAGTACCAATTGCCGCGCGCCCGCTTGAGCTCAGTACTTGAAAAATTTTTTTCTCAAAATCTACCGATTTTTGGGGTATGGATCATATAACGTTTTTTGTTTGAAATAATTTTAAGATTATTTTGCGATTTTTTTAGAGTCGATAAGAACGATTTAAAAAAAGTCGGTTATTGTATGTGATTTAAATGGTCTTTTCTGACTCCAAAAAAAAATCGCAAAATAATCTTGAAATTATTTCTCAAAAATGGGTCGGGGGAGCTGAAATTTTGGTCATGAACGTTTCTCGATAGTACCCACCTCCCACCCAAATATCATCAAAATCTGGATTCGGGGGCAAATCGCTTATGCTTACCTGCCTATAGCCTTTTCATCATTTTTATTGAATTATTCAAGGATTTCTTCTCATAAAATACGACTTGATATGTGTTTTTAAAAGGAAAAAGTTTGCTCTTTCCAATGCCGCAAACCTCACTTTTCTATCTAAATTAGGTCAAAAATTATAAAAATAAAAATTTCCAAAAATCTTCAAAATGATGTAAATTTTTGATATTTTTTATTTTTAGACGACCGTAACTTTTCAACTATGCGAGATAGAGAGGTGGGGTTTGCGGCATTGAACTGGACGATTTTCCCCCTTCCAGGAAAACTCATCAGAATGATCATTCATGCGAAGATATATTTTTCAAATTCACGAATTGTTGAAAAACCATAGACTCAGCTCATGTTGCACAGTTATCAGGCGGAGGGCCTTACTTCTACCCCGGAACACCTGAGCTTATGGTACGAAAAAGTTGTGTTAGCGGCATTTTTAGGTATTAAATTGGTCACATACACGACGCTGGGTTATAATTCGAAAATCTATAGCAACATTCCATAAACGTATGCTCTGAAAGCTTTATCAGGATAACGCTATCCAGAACCGCCTCGTCGCTAGGCTTACGATCAAAATATAAAACATGACTTAAAACTAATTAGTAAGAAAAGCGTGCATGAGATAGTAGAAAATATGGTTTCGCCGAGTGACGAAACGTTGTTGCGGTACGGGGGTAAACTTAAGAGTATTTCTTGTCAGAAGAGAAAGCCATTTCGTGTATTGTCTTTAACCCTTTATTTTAGCCGAGGTCGGTTTTGCTCGCCTTCGGGTTGCGGGGACGTTTATTCGTTCTGGCCCGGTTTTGCGGTTATGGAACGCTGATTATATTGAAGGTCTTCGCCTTATATGCTTTTCTTCCTATTCAAACACACGAGCTTAGCGGCGTTGTAGCTGTAAGTTGCTTGAAGGAAAACCATATCCATCGTCTTATTATTCTCGCGGTTCACGGTTTAGTTGACCCACTACAAAAGACGAACCATATTTCCTTTAATGGGCCTATGTTTTTATTTGAAGGTCCGCCAGTTTTCTTAATACCACTAACGCCTTTTGTGAGGAGCACCCGCGTACGTCTGTATAAAACTCGTTTATGAGCGCGTTTTCCCAACCTTTATACCATTAATTATATACATTGAGGTCTATTCTTTGATAACGGTTGCTCGCACAATCAACCACCTCTTTCTTCGCTTTATGCAAGATGTTTTCCTTTTGCGGTAAAGACCTTTAACGTCGAAAACTTGTTAAGGAAATTGCATTCGCCGTACGATTTTTTTCTCACAGTTTCAACACTTTCGGTTTCTCTCATCTTTGCTTACTTCAATGCAAATATAAGATAATTCACTTAGTAAGTAGCCGTAGGTGAAACACAGCAAGTTTCGTTGACAAGAAATGGTAAAATAAAGGTGAATAAAGCGCAGAAGTGTGACACATTCGAGTTTCATGGGATTGCCAAAATAAAAAATTCCTTGACCCCTTTCAGTTGAGTGTAAAAGCCGCATTTTACCAGATTCCCCTTCTGTAAGATTAAACGGGTACGTTTAAAAATAATGAAAGACGATTAAAGGCTTAAATGTTACTCGGGATCGTCGACGGTATCATTTTTTAAGACGGAACTACCGGTGTAGCGGGTTGCATAACCGATTTTTGCAGAAAAAAGCACTAAAATCCAGTGATGGAAGAATGTACAAAAAACGTTCTTGTTCGCGAACGTTCTCAGCTATGAGAATGAAGGTTGTTCTTGTTCTGGGACCAAACAACAAGAGAGCGCAGTTCTCGTTCTCAGTTTGTTCATTCCCAAAGAACTTGGATCGTTCACGTTCTTCGTTCTTTGTTCTCAAAAATACAAAGTTTTCGTTCGTTCTCAAATCGTTCTTCGTTCTTTATTCTATTTTTTTTTTTTTTTGAAAAATTGATATGAAATTATTGCTAACTCACGAAAGGTGGCATGCAAGGGATTCCCAGAGCGCAATATTCATACCTCAACTTATTACTGTTCAAAATTATCGCAATGGCTGGCTTCTTTTGCCTTTTTTCAAAAAATTAAATTCTCAATTTTGAAATTATTTTCAAAGTTGATGAGTGATTCTTATAGGAAATTTTACATAAAATTCAATGCATTAAATTGCAGGTTTCTACCTTAAAAACTGACCGAGATATATGAGTTTAAAGTTTAGATTTACTATTTTCAATTGAGAAATTGAGGAAAATTCAACGAACGAAGAACGTATCATTTTTGAAGTTCTCGTTCTTTCTTAGTTCTTCGTTCTTTTGCGTTTCAAGTTCTCGTTCTTGTTCGTTCTTCCATCACTGCCAAAATCTCTGTAACTTTCCGGGAAAATTTTAAATTGTGGAATATCGCTCTGTAGAACAAACTAGTGTATGTTAAAGAATATTATATAGAAAAATTGCTCAATTTTATGAAAAATTGAAATTACAGGATCTTATTTTGAGGTTTCCAAGATCCCTTACTTTCAGTTTGTTGCTCAAATGGGACACTTTTTTGATAAGAATCTAAAAACATATACTAGTTTGTCCTACAGAGCGACGTTCTACAATTAATTCAGATACATTATAATTATATTTAGCTGACATATTAATTCCAATCGAGTTATAATTTGAATACTACAGATAGTAGGTATAGATACGCAGCGTTAAACGAGCGACTAAAATAATTTGAAGATTTCGCGCGTAAAACGAGAAGAATTCCTTATCTTAACCCATGAAACCTCGATGCGATCTTTTTATTTTTAACTTGGTTAAACACGCAGCCGCCAACAAAAGGCAGAAAATTTTACCAGTCGATATAATGTGCAACCCAGAAAGTTAATTAGCACAGAATTCCGGAAATAATTAAATTTTATCAGCCTCGAACCCCGAGGCGTTTTAGAAACGAATTCCTCGGACCCTTTGACTTCACCCCAACACTTTCCTCCACTGATAGTCTGTATCATTGCGCATACGAATACGAACGTAAACAGTATGAGTTTCGGCAAAGAATAAGGGTTTCGCAATATGTATACAATAAGTTGTTTAATTATACGCAAGGGTGAATGGTGAAGTATCTTTGTAACAATTAACGTTATAAATACGATCTTTATGAAGGGTAACGTAATGTTAATATCTGTTATTATACCTTATAATTTCCTTTTTCTGTGTAACCTCGATGGCTCATTTCACTTTTATAGAATCATCTTTCTTTTTTCATTTATTAAACGATCATTACAACGTTATCAATAAATATCATGTAATTTTATAAAAATTTTATTCCAATTGTTTAAATTTACAATGAAAATTTACCAAAGAAATTTGAAACTTCCAAAATACCGTCGAAAATTTATTACAACGATCACAACATTCTCATAATTTCTATGTTTCAATGGACAACGGGATTAAAAGCGGTTTAGATAGATAAACGTACAATTCATCATGAATAACTTCATAGTGGTAAACCATAATTTAACGATTGGGCTTTGCGTATAACACCTTCACCTCAATCCTTTCCGGATATCCGATGAAAATAGGGAAAACAGATTACTTTGTTTGCTAAAAGGAAAACCTTCCAACGCAAATAGACTCCCGTCGAGTACATGATGCTCTAACATAAGATCGTAAAAAATCAACCCCTTGAAAAAAATCTGAAAATTTCGAGTAATCGAAGTTTTTCGCACGAAAAACTACCATCATAATTTAATCCCGCTTTGTATCGCTTCATGAAACGAAAGTCTATAGTTAATGGTTAAATTCAATGCAACTGAGTCCAACAGTTAGTTACTAACATTCCTTTGTTTTCATGCGATATTATCATGTTTCAGAAACTTTCGCACGTACTTTTCACTATTCAGTTAAACTCGACTTTATAATTACTCATGTTCGTGAAATGTGGTTTACCATCAACTTTGGTCCGACTTCCTGATAAACTTTGTCTTAACGTTAATAATGCGTTTCGTATATGCAACTAAAGCAGCATAAACTATTACTCAAATTTTATCGATTGAATCAGTAAACAAATTCGCGTAGCCAAAACGTGAAGGATTTTTTTCTAAAAAGGGTTTATTAAATATTAAATTTTTTTCGAGAAAAGAAGAGAGCTATTTTTACAACGATATTTACCTACAGGGTGAAAAGCGAGTTATGCGCAATATTCCACCGGTAAATAAAAAACATTATTATGAAGGGTGGTCTAACCTAAAAATTGAAGGGACGCCGAATTTTTGAACTTATAAATGCATAATTTTTTTCCCCACACAATAACATAGAAAAAATTTTATACATTGCGAACAACATAATCAGTTATTTAATGTTTTTGCCTAATTGCTAAACTGAAGGAATAACAAAGCGAGAAAGATCTCCACGTGACGTAGCGCCTTCAATATTGAAGCTATGCAAAATATTGTCACTAGCTTTTTTGTAGATTTTCATTAGCTCTACAAAACAGGTGAAACAAGATTTGCGTATCTTCAATATCGAAGGCGCTGCATCGCGTGGAAGTTGTTTTTGTTTTGTTACTCCTTCATTTTAGAAATTAGGCAAAAATATCAAATGACTGATTTTGATGTACGCGACGAGATGTGCGAAATGTCTTCACGAATTTGTTATATAAATAGAATTCTTCAAGTGATTATCTACAAGTTCAAAAATTTGGCGCCCCTTCAATTTTCAAGTTAGACCACCCTTCGTGATAACGTTTTTAATCTATTTTTTGGAGTACTATCTATATTGGTGAAGTATTATGCGTTACTGGTTTTTCACCCTATTACCCGAATATTTTAATTCGTGGTGGGTACTCTCTTACATTGTTGGTCCATGAAGAAGGATTTGACCCCTGACACCACCTCCTCGATACATCTTACGGGTGCAGTGTTCGATACGGATACATCAATTAAAATGTTTTCCAATAGTAAGCTATAACGGTTACGAAGTAATTTTTTCATATTTCAAAATTTATAAACTTAGTTCGCTAATATGACACTAACTTCCTTCGCTTACTAGACATTTTGATTAAAATATCGACGAGTACGTTGTAATAAAAAACATGTTACGAAATAATAAATTTGTATAAAGTGGAAGACATTTTAAGACATAGAAGAATTCTTGAAGATTTAAGATGATATTAAGAAGTTTTACTGAAAGCGGAGGACAACATCTTATATAAGGGTGATTTTTTTGTTACAACTTTCCCCAACATTTGCTCTTTTAAGGTTTCCGGTACTCATATTTTTTCAACCACTTATCCTATTTCCTCAATTTCATTTCCTTTTTACTTCATATTTCGTGTTTGCTGTCGCAATATACTAAATCATATTCTGCTTCTGCAATTTTATTACGATTTTCTTTTTTAATTTTTTTGCGCCATCTCAAGTTGTTTCTTTTTATATCCTTTTTTTCGTGTAATGTTTCATTGGCTAAAAAAAAAATTTAGGAGGATGTACTAATATTATGCAAATGTGCTCATAAGTAGCTATCTTTCTAAATTGAAAATTTAGTGACTATTTCTATCACCATATTTCACTGTAGTAGGTCTAGGCACCTAAGTCTTTGAGAATAAAATGAAACGAAAATTTCATTGAAACTACGCGCAATGCGGATAAAATGAAACCTAATTAGAAAAAACTTGCTATGGGAATCGAAGAAATAAACCATTATTCGTCGAAGAAAAATTTCTTAATTTCTCCATTTGATAAAAAATCAAGTTACATTTTAATTTCGAAGTTACCTGCATTAGAAGTTCGTTTGTTTTGCAAAAATATAAGAAACGAAAACTTATAAATGGAGAAATTATGTACGCGACGTGTTAACTTACGATATCAGGTGAATAACAGACGAGATTTTACAAAGAAGGTGGAATTATTAGGAAACGAAGGAACGGAGGCTATTTCTTGTCATATTATCATCGTTATTACTATTGTCATTGCGAAGCAGTTTTCATTTGTCGCGGTCGCGTCTTCCACAAAAGATACGGGGCACCCCAAATTCGCACACAGAAAAGCTGTATCTCTTTTGCAACTTATTCCAAAAGTTCATAATTAACTTATTACGAATTTCAAAGAACCCGTCCGCAATGTTAATTCAAATATTCATTCAATTCCGTCGCTGACGGCTTTTTAATTCAAATGTTGGCAAAACCCGCTTGTCGCGACTGCCTCGCGCTTCTTCAGTCGTTATTTTCAACTACCATATTTTATTCAATCGTTCGTTTTCTTCATTCTTCACGAGTTTTGTATATTCGGTGTTTTTGTTTTTGATTTGATGCGTCTAGGTTTTGTTGAATTTCACAATTCTAATTCTGCAAATGATATCACTCCACCTTCGTGCAACGAATATTCTTTCATCTCTTTTATTCCTGTGGAAACTTTTATCAAAGCGATGTCGAGCGGAAGTTTGATATCAAAATGACGAAAATTTCAAAAAACAAAAATGGTTTATTTATTCGATGATGAAAAAAATTAACACAGATGGCAATTTAGCTTTTTCCTGCGAAAATTACTTATGCAACCCACTACATCTGTAGTCCTATCTTATGAAAAGAATCAATCGCAAGCATAACTCGCAGAAAACGCATATTAATATGCACCGAGTGCTTAGTAAATTAATCCCAAACGCCGATTACGCAGTTTTGGTTTAGCCTTGGCGATATTGGTCTTATAAAAGTACAATAACGCACGCGGTAAGTTAGACCATAGTATTTGAGCAGAAGTTTTCGAAGAAATTACGATGCTTCTTAGTTTTCTACAGGTCGTTTCTTAAAGGGTATCGCTAACCCGAGTTCGCGTTAGACCCTTTGTCTCATTCTAAAGCTGTCCGCGTCTTTTCACTCGTTCGGAATACTAGATGAGTTCCGCAGCTTCGTAACGTCAGTAAACCTTAGCCCTTTGCTTCAACTCTTATGTTTCTTCTTGTACTGCTAATCCCCCGCCCGTCTTTCAATATAATCTGATATTCTGGCACCGCGGTTTTAATTTACTTGACACTCGTTCTCATTATCTGAACCCTTCGCCCGTCATATGGATCAAGCGCGAACTTCCACTTGCTTTTTGCCCGCGACTTCATACGTGCTTCTTTGCAGCCGTTGTACTTAGATATAAATTTAATATCAACTTACCTCGTCCGGAAATTCTAAAATAATTAATCGCGAAAAGTAGGGTTCGGTTTTTCATCCGAGCTAAAATCTCATTCTTCAAAACTAACATTTCATATACCACGTAGTAAATGTATAACCTAAAAATATCGAAAAATCGAGTTTCTCTAACAAAATTACCAGAATTTATACGTGTAAGATCCCCGACTATACTTTCTCCAATGACGTGAATTTTCATTTATTTAGCCACATTTCTACGTTTATCGTTGAAATTCAAATAGGAAAAAAATTCGTGTAACAATTCCTCTTACCTGGGCGATGTGTGTATTCCAAATGCCGAAGATGAATACAAAAAGTACACAGAAATGTGACCTATCGTGTCTACGCCGTCCACACCGACAAAGTCTTGCGTGAATATCGTCTGTAAAAATAACGATAAAAGCTATTGTGATATAAAATCGATAGATTTCACATACATATTTTCAATAAATCGTAGAAACTTCGCTGAAAAAACAAATGACATGTGATATGTGCTTTAACAAGTATGAGTACATAGTATGCTTGCATTTCTTCATCACCAAAATACGAATATTAATCATTAAAAAAGCAGCAGTGTTTGAAAATTTCTTCAGAAAATTTCAGTCTTGTAAAAATCATTTGGTAAGCCATGCGGAGTCACTGAAATACGAAGATTTCCCTCGAGCGCTTCTTGCACATAAATGAGTAAAGTTACTAGGGTCGTATAACGAGATAAAAATTATATGAATCCTTTTTCGTTGATGATCCATAGAAATATACGAAACCGGCGAAATTTTTATGGAATTAATATATAATAATATTTCCTTTATAATTTTCTTCAATAAAAAAATTTAAGTATTATGCCAAATTTTTCACAAAAATAAAATTAAAGAGAAATACGATAAGTAGTGAAAAAAAATTTTGACAAATTAAAAAATCGTTTTAACACACCAATAATTTGCAAAAAATTAACATAATTAGGTAAGTAATGTAGGTTTATTATACCATACCTACCATTATTGTCATTTCTACCTACACACACTCAATAGGTACCAGTTATTCTTATCTGTATAACAATACATACATCACAAAAAATGTATATTATTTTTTCAAGATTATACTATTGAAGTATATTTTTCTTATTATTTGCACAAAAATTGCTTCTGAAATTCGAAAATAATATTACACTTAAAAACCCCCTGTAATAAGTTCCTCCTTATTGCTTAAACTGCAAAGATGTTTTGATTTTAAGTACGCTTTCAACTGAAAGTAAACAACGTTTTTTTTTTGTATCGACGAATCAGCGAAATTTAATATCGCGTTTCGTTTCTATCAAGAAAATATTTAAAAATCAAAAACTCTTATTTGATATAAACAGATATTAAAGAAAATAGCGATTAGATTAAAAGAGGGTTAATTACTGCTACTTCTGTGGAAAAGTTATATCTTCTTTTAATTATTACGACTTAAAGTTTTCTCTTTCATTGATACAGAATGATGAAAATGAAAACTTCTTTCGGTGACGTACCCTTAAACATGCTGAGTTTACAATTCCTAATTATGAATTTTCCTTAATTATTTGCATTTGTAGGTAGAGACTTTACGTCTTGTTGATTGAATTCCAATCACACAAAATTAATTAAAATTTTCTGCCCAGTTGATGGGAAAAATATTTGTAAGGGATGATAAATGCGTGGTAATCGTTATGTTTCGAAAAATTAAAAATAATTGAGGCGAAGTCTATTTTTAGTAAAAAAATTAAGTTACCTCGGAAATCGAAAGTGAAAGATGTAAATAGAATCTCAACCGCTTAATTTCGGTTTATTGATGATTTACACTCGCAAAATGCCAAAAATGTGAAAATAGTAGATTATACTTTTTAAAATGGCATCACTGGTATAGTAAGTTGTATAACCAATTTTTCTAGGAAAAAGATCTGAAGTCCTTACAGTCCAGTCAATCTAGCCCGAAAATGGCCTCGATGGTATATACATCGTATTCGATACCCTTTACAAAATACTTCACTCCGGAAGAAATATCATGTTTGCAAGTTCCCTTTTTAGTGAAACTAAGCCCCCTAAAATAGGTTTTTCGCTTATATCTTAGTGAAAACTGGTTTTATCGAAAAAATAGTTCAGTTCAAAATTGAAACCCACTAAATTCTCTACAAAATGCATATATTAAGAGTTGATGTAGCTGACTTAGATTCCGAGCTACGTGCGATTGAAAAACGAGCATTTTTCGTGAATAGATGACTTTTTAGCCTAATTGTGTGGGATACAGTTTTTCGGCTCTAGTGTAGCAAAAAATTAATCTATGAAAACAAATAGCTTAGTTCGAGATTGATGCCTACTAAATCCTCTACAAATACTGTATTTACAAAACCAGGCTAAAAAATAACCAAAATCCCCCTTTTTTGTGACGTCACAGCTCTGAAACTAAGAAAGCAATCTAACTTCTTTATAATGGAATTTGTAGAAAATTTGGTCATCTTTCATTTAAGTTATTATACATTTTCACGAAAAACCATTTTTTCTCATGATTACAGGTAAAAAACTAAATTTATGCAAATTTTGTCAAAAATTCACGAAAACTGCTCCTTTTTCAATCGCACGTAGCTCGGAATCTAAGCCAGTTACGTCAACTCTTGATGTATGCATTTTGTAGAGAATTTAGTGGGTTTCAATTTTGAACTGTACTATTTTTTTGATAAAACCAGTTTTCACTAAGATATAAGCGAAAAACCGGATTTTATAGGGCTCAGATCCACAAAAAAGGGAACTTGCAAACATGGCATTTGTTTCGGAGTGAAGTATGTTGTAAAGTGTATCGAATACTAGGTATATACCAAAATTCAGCTTATCTTCTCGTTTTGTAAGCTCAAATGGTAGATTGACTGCACTATACGCCTAAAAATATTACATCAAAAAATCGCTCAATTTTATAAAAAATTGATGTTATTACACGATCTTATTTTGATGTTTCCAAGATCCTGCAACTTCAGCTGTTGGTCATTTTGAGATCCGGAAGTAAAGACAGAATCAAAAATTTCTCTCTCCTCCCAAAAAGAAATTCTGTCGAGAGTAGATAAATATTTTTAGTTGTTGAATCACTAAGATATCAAGTCTCAAAATACGATTTTCGTGTAGAACGAATTAATGGAAGCAACAGAAATGTATGAACATGTCAGGTAGTGTTTTTGAATGAATTAGCGGAGAAAATGATGATTAAGTTACTGTCAAAAACAACACACAACATTCGATGACTAGGTCAGTAACGAAATTAACGAATACCTGGTTTTGAATTTTCTGATATGAAATTGCCTGCGAATATTCCTTCGCGACTGAAAATTATATAAGAATGTGTGTGTGATTTGTAATTATGTATTTACCTACTTGGATGATTCAGATAAACCTTCATTCCAAATTATACAAGCTTTTTTTATTTTTGATTGACTCATCTCATACATAAACCATAAGTAGATATGGCTGATCAATGATGAAATTTCTTATTTTAATTCATAACAGCTACGAAAACAAAAAAGAAAAAAAACGAATTCTTAGTATTCAAAATATGAGATGTTTTGCTGTCAAAGAATAAATAATATTCAGGGGTTGAAATCATAGGGTAAAATGCGATTGACGGCTGGACACTTCAAGAATAATGCCCATTTGTAAAGATCCACAACCGAGTAAGGAGCGGTTACAGGGACCTTTATTCCTTCGAGATGAACCAAGTTTTTTTTCTCTATATGTCAAATTTTGACATATTGCGACCAAACACTGGACGCATTTGGGAATTTCATTCGATTTAGAAATGCATGCATATAAATAAATCAAGCTCTGTGTAAACGCCATTGTAGTTTTCCAATTTTTTGATGAACATCTGCAAACGTGATTTTATACATGAATATTTTCATTTCGTAATAGCATACGCGAGGTAGTAAGCAGGACATTGGGTTCTTTAGATTCGTACATATTTTTACAAGTAATTCTCACACAACCGAGGTGTAACGAATTTATCATAATTTTTCGTGATAGAAAGTAAAGGGTTCTTAAACACGAAGCTCGTCGTCTTAGAATTTCAAATTCAAAAAAATCATTTAAATCGTTAGAATTAATTTTCAGCCATAATTCTCGAGCATAAAAAAATACCGTAGTCGAAGTCGCGAAGAAGTGAAGGAAAAAAATTTAATAGGAATGCTTGGTGTCGGCTGGAATTTAAAACGAGCCCCAAGAGATACATTCTACCGTGTCGCACGGATTACTACTGCTTCCTTTAATCTGCCGCTATTAAGTTATTTCGATTGAAAACACTTATTTCTCGACTGTCACGATAAAAATCTCAGGGCGTTCTAACGTAACGCCAGTTCAATTTTTACGCTCGCCAATTTTCCAAAATAATCGAGATTCGATTTCCGGTGCATCCGAAGTGTTTTCACGGCTCGAAGAGAAAAAGCACATGAATACGTCTATCATTGTATCAGTTAATACGAACATTACGCTTCGTATATGTAGATTTATGCACTTACATAGACTTTTCACCTATACCATCACATTCGATACTTTTATTCGCAATTCAGGCAGCATCAGGTTTAGCGGTTTTTCTCTCAACGTGGGCATATTTTCCTGCATGGCTTACAGCAAGGTCACAACCTTTTAAATAAGTTTTAAAGCACGTAGCTTAGTAAATTGTGACAGGACTGACAATATTTCAACTTTATGCTGTTGCGTAACTTATAGAAATCTCTATTATGCTCGTTTGGAACAAACTTTTGAATTAGTATCCCCCGAAACTGTATCACAAATGTCACTTTGAAACGGGTGCTATTTATTAGCGAATATTGTCTTGTTACTTAGTAAAATAATACGTTATACGGATATTTTGTTTAATGCATTGAGTTAGCTACGAAAAATGACACAAGATAAAGTGAGATTGGTGTTTGTTAACTTAATACATATATTTAAAACGTGAGAAATTTCTGTGGAAAATTTTTCATAGTTTCAATGAATATCTACAGGTACTATTCGTATTCTTCCGAATTATAATGTGGATGATTTACGTCGAATGAAGATTAATTTCATATAAATAGAATTAAAATAACCGAAAAATCAACAGATAAGTAGTGGTTCTTCATGTGGTGTTGGGTAAGGATGAAAAAAGGAGATGGAACGTACATGTTTAACTCCTTGAAGACGAAGGTGAAGAGGGAGATGAAAAGTAAAATGAAACGAACTTTCCATCTCGCATCTTACATTTGATTGGTTCATGTTATCAAATTTTATCACTTCAGCGAGTAATCTGAACATAACAGTAGTGATAAAAATGTATTTTTTCAATTTTTCCGTCTAAAAATGAAAATAAAATATTGTTACGTTTGAATAAATCATAAAAATTAGTAACTCTGTTTTTGATCAGTATTGTAGAACATGTTTTTTAGTCTTTGATCTCCGCGTTGCTCGCTGTTGCCAAAAATTTGATAACTCTGAGGAGTTGCAATGTTCACAAAATGAATAAACGAAAGGAAAGGGAAGGGGAATATCATCTTTATTTTCTCAATTAAAATCCAACGAAGATAAGTTTCAATCGTATATCATATAACTTATGCGAATGTCCACCGAATGTTTTTATTTTATTGAGCAGAAATTGCAACCTACGAAAACTACCAATTTCATTTTACGTCCCATAAATAATGAATAGAGGCTCATATTGACCATCAGGTGACCATAATTTAAAAATGATTTCAAAGATTTTGAAAGTTTTCAAAATTTTTTCGGCTTTTTTCTTCACATTACATCAGCATCGTCATCACTATGAACGTGATGTGACGTGAAGATTAATGTTTCATCCTCATTCACATCGTCGTCTTCATCAAATATCGTCAGTATAACCTCAGCGTAATAAAAAAGTCTCCACAATTACTCTGTTTTGAGGGGCAAATGGCGAACAAGCGTAGGGCAATTTAGAACACATCGCCATAGACGCGTAACATACCAGGATTTGGTTGGCTGTGGTGACGTCACTGTTTTTCAGTTATTGTCTTTTTCAGTTTTTTCATCTTTTTTTTCAGTCGTATATTTTTTATGCCCTTTTCTCCTTCGTATACCACTTTGTGTTTATGAATTGAAGGATGAACCATATCTTTCTATGAACGTCTTAATTTCATATACGATTTTGAACGTACAAAAATTTTCAATTTGCGTTATTCGTTAGTCGGATTTATTTAATTAATTATTAAATTATTTAAATTTAATACTTCTGCTTTACACATAAGTTACACTGTATTATTCTTTTAGTAAATTTTTTTTGTAATTATAAAATAAACATTACATTACAGTACGAAGACTGAAGACGAAGAGAGCATAAAAATATTTGAGCTCATCATGTTAGAAATAAGTGTTCAATTTCAGAGCCAAATTGAATAAAATCTCTATTTTAATTCAAAATCTGATAAAAAAATTGACTTCCTGAATATTTTTGTATCATCAATTTTTCTTTATGAATAATTATCAATTTAGAGAGACAAATTTATTTATTTCCTTTCAACTTACGAATATAATTGTGTAAAGAGTTAAGAATATTGATTACAAATACAGACTGGTACAGTTTAAACCATTCATCTTCAATTTTCAATTTGACATAGACTAGACAAAGTGAAAGTGGAAAATGATTATTATATATTCGCCAAAGAAAATAATAAATTTAAGTTTCGAATTTGAGCTTCAAGAAGAAGACAACAAGAGACTCTTTTTTCTTAGTAGACTAAATGAAAGTTTTGATTATGTATTAAATTTAAATAATTTAATGACTAAATAATTAAATAAATCCGACCAAAGAATAATGCAAATTGAAAATTTTCGTATGTTAAAAATCGTATATGAAATTAAGACGTTCATACAAAGGCATGGTTCATCCTTCAATTCATAAACGCAAACTGGTATACAAAGGAGAAAAAAACCTAAAAAATATACGACTGAAAAAAAAAGATAAAAAAACTGATAAATGACTCAAAAACAGTGACGTCACCACAACCAACCGATTCCTGTTATGTTTTGCGTCTACATCGCCACGAGGAAAAATTTTTGATTAGAGTTTGTTTATCACTTGACATAAGAAAACTTCACTTCACAAAAACCATTTGTAATTACCTCGATTGGCCTTATTTATGAAAACAATGGAGTTGATTGGCTTAGAAAAGTATTTTATAGAACCACGTTAAAGAAGTAGGAGTTTTTCGAAATACAATTCTCACATGTTCTCATGAATAAGAATATGGCTACTTGGATCTGAAATAAAAATACACATCTTGATCATTTCTAGACATACGAGTGATTTCAGGAATGGAATCCCATGTATTTGCATCCGAAAACCTACTTAGCATCAAAATACCAAATAACCTTTTAAGAAAAAAGATCAAAGGGATCATTCCCAAGAGTACAATTTTCATAAATTATGAAGACTAATACAGCAAACAGAAATGACTCCCATTAACAAGAATTGTGATTACTGATTAATAAGTTTGCAGAAATAAAAATTCATCAATTTTTTATTTCCATTAGGTACTAGGTAAAAAAAAGAGGTGTTTTCTATCAATTTAGAGGACGCGTCTTTCTTCAGAGATACAGTTGGTAGGATAAGAGCACATCTTTATGACTCTTCAGGCGCACAATCTCTCTTAACATCGTTGAATCTATGCTTCTCCAGTAGTACGCCTAGTATATCTCACACCAGAATGAAAAAGTTGAAATTTCACACTATTCAATAGGTATCGGAAATATTTTCTTTTGATTTTTGTTTTACTTCGTCATATATAGTGAAAGTGGGACATAAATTGGGATTCAAACTTCCATAAACTAGTTAGAGTTAAGCTGTAAATTTTAAGTTTGTTATTTCGATTTACTTCCAAAATAAACTTCAGAGACCTTGACTTTCAGACAGTTGCGACCGTAATTTTCAGAAAACTTTTATCAACTTTCATCACCAAACTAATAAGTACAAACATTTAAAACTTTGCTTCCGCCCTTTTAAAAAGTTTCTTTTCCTATAAGAAGGCCAATGATCTCGACGCGGATTACATGTACGAAGTATACCTTGCGTATACGTCTACGATTATGAATGAGATTTGTCATTAAATTACACGGTTTTGTACCATTTTTATGTGCCACTGCTGCACTTGGATTTATCGCAGATGAAGAGAAACGTGATTTTGTGCAGCACTTTGGTCGTAAACAAGTTCAAACGATGAATAGCATTTTATGAAGTCTTTAGTAATTTTGAAAAATATTTACACTTTTCAGAGAGGCTCGACTAATTATTAGATATTTAACGTAAGTAATTAAAAATTCATTATATCTCAAACAGTTTTATTCTAGCTAAATGTTAATAATCGTTTTTAGAGAGTTTATTTAAAGCATTCACTTTGATTATTCCTTACTCCGAGAATGACAAAATGCAAAAAGTGATTAAACCCGAAAATTTCCAACAGGTTGATGCAATAAGCATTTTAAAAACATTTACCCAGAAAAGTGCCAATTACTCAAAATTAAACCTAAGAAAAATAGGTTCAGTATTCCATAATAAAATCACCGTTCAAAATGGCGATCAAATTTTTCAATATTTTTTAGTTTTCGCTTTTTATTTATTATTGCGAAATTTGATAACTTAAAATTAATAAAATTTTGTTCATCTATCTTCTTGGAAAATAATCAAACTTTATTAAAACGAATTTTAAACACAACGAAATGTTTCAGACAACGGCAAAGTAAAATGACTAGTTACTAAGAAAAGTCCGCTAAGGTGAAATACAATTTCGACATTAACATGTTTCATTTACAAGCACGTCAGAGTTTTACAAATTAATTAAAATTTCTTTTTGCTCGACGACAAACACATAGGTCCCAAGAAAAGAACTTGATGAAAGTTAAAACGTTAATGCAAAGTTTTGTAAGTTTTTTCATCTATTTAATACAAATTTTCAATTTATACGGAGTATCCTTTAAACGTTGTACGGTCATATTTTGATATTACATCGAAAATAAAAGCTGCATAGTGACTGAGTTCACTTGAGCATGAGGAAATTTTCTATTTGGTTTTTATTCAAAGTAGGTATCTTCTTCGGTATGTTTGGTACTTTTTCACTCTCACATAAAACTAATCAAGGCATAGAACTTAATTAAAAATATCGAATGCCCTAGGATGTGGAATTTATGGTGGAATGGACGAAGTCGAAGAAATTTTCCCGACGCTAATTAAAATACCAAGTTTTCCTCTTGTATTAAAGTAATTACGTTGTGGGCGGCGAACAGCGTAAAAAAGAATAAAAAATAATGGTAAACGAAGGATAGACAAAGAACAAAGATTGCGTGTAAGAAAGCATAAGAACGATAAAATTCGAAGAAGAGTTGCGCATAAAATTTTTATGGATAATTCGATTCATTTTTTTCATCTTATGATTCTTCGTGTCGATTGAAATTTATAACACGGTCGCTGTAGAATTCACGCAACAAAATTTATTTCCTTTCGAATAATTTCGAATAAAATGAAAAATATAAACGAATGTAAATACTCCGTATTAATTTAAATTTTAAACCCAAAAAAGGTGTAATTCATATGCAAAACTTTATATAGAAAATAACCAGAGTAACGCATCGGATCACAAAAACATTATTTTACTCAGTTATTATACATAAAATAAACCTTAGAAAATGATATCAAACAAAAAAAACCCTATACTAATCAACTACTCGACATTTTTCATTCTTTCAATTCCCTAGAAATCGACCATACAATAAAATTGAATTGAAAATAAATAATATTCTCCTCATTCCATTGGCCTCAACGCGAATTTACGTTTTCCAAATGATTTTTTTCCAACCTATATGCATATAAATCGAATAAATTTTCACGATTTTATCGAATCAAAATTTCTCACGGAAATTGAAATCATTCGTGAACGACAAATCTGTAGAAATTAAAGAGAAAGTATTGGAAAAAGAGAGAGACAGATAAAAGTTTTGATATAAAGTTAGGTAGGTGGGTTTATAGGCAACATCGTCTGAGCGCTAGTCTACGGCCCATCCAATGCGAGCGTACCCGTAGCTAGATAAGGGCGGAACAATTTTAACCAGCGCAAGCTATTTACTTCTTATGGGTGGGAGAAGAAAAACTTTTTTTTTATTTCTGTTTGTTAACGAAAAGTTTGACCTTATTTCTGTGCTAAAAGTTTTGCCCATCTATTATTCCCCTGCTGCGTGTGTAAAGTTAGCCAAAAGTTGGTCTAAAATCAATATTGAAAAAAAAAAAGATTTGACAGAAAAGGTAAACTTTGAAATTTTCCAAGGAAGAGAAAAATTCAATTTAAAAAAATTTGCAAAGCAAAAAATGAACATGTGTAGTTCATTAGTTTGAAGAAATACAACATATTTTGGTAAAAAACAAATATTATGCTCATAAAGTTTCATGATCTTCGAAAAAAATTATTGTAGTTTATTGCAAATCAATGCATCCTTGAAATAGCTTCTGAGTAATTAAATTTTTAATCAAATTTATAAAATAAATTTTCACTTAATAACTTATATCAATTATAGAAGATTGTTTTCAAAAAAAATTCGAGCAAATTTGAACATGGAATATTTAAAAATTGCTTGATTAGCATAAAATCATTTATCCTTCATTATATAAGATGTCCTTCGAAATATTGGGTCAAAATTGAATGATAAGCACAGTGAAAAAAATATCCATGCAATTTTTTTTTAAAAACTTATTTTTATGAAATAAAAAAAGTTTAAAAAATTATGTTACGCTCATAAACGTTAATTTTTTCACTTTTGATAAATTAATAGGTATAAATAAATTCTACATGAAAATGAGCTGTAAAAAAATTGCCATGATCTTTTCAATTACCACCTTTAGCAAAGAAGTACACTTCAACACTTTAAACACAGATTAATGCTCATTTAGATAATTTAAATTACTTGAATAGAAGTTGAGTCATTAGAAAGGTCAAGTTGAGATGTTTCCATGTTTCATATACCGAACAAAATGATGAAAAAGTTTACCAACAGAAATTTGTTCAAGAAAAAACTGAATGAGTCGTTTCGAATTTCAAAAAGTATAAGTTTTCACGAACTTTAAAAGTTTAAGAATGTTATAATTATATTAAAGTTTTGCGACAAAAATTGGGTTATTATCAAGGTTAACTTTGTTTTTAGTTCGTTATGTATTTGCTTTTCGATTGTCTAGTCACAAGTATGAAATCATTTGTAACTTCTTGCTTTTAATCGTTCAATTGAATATCGTATTTTCATTTAATTCAAAATTTATAGTTTTTATCAGCTTTTCTTGAAAATTTTCAGAAAACCAATATCGAAGTATTTGTTAGATATATTTACAGTAACTTCATCGAAGTACAATAAGAAAATTCATTAAATTTTCAAGAAAATTGCATTTCAAAAGATCGTTTAATGACCTATCATTTTTTTACTACAATACACGAAATTGAAACGATTTTCCCACAGTGGAAAAAGTTCTGAAAAATTACAGAATTATATACGTATAATTTCAATTACCCTTTTTTTTATGGCTTGTAATTTTTTTAACGTTTCGTAATTTTGAGCCCCAGGCCCTAACTTACTCTCTCATTAAATTTACAAAAACATAAAAATTTTTCAAGCTTTGTTGTCAATTAAAATTGAACTAAATCAGTAACATGTACAAGGAGATCAAATGAAGCACACTTATTTTTTGTACTAAAATTTTTTTGTACCATAAATTTTTTCCTGATAAAAGAGATGAATAGGCTACCTAT
Source organism: Maconellicoccus hirsutus (assembly GCA_003261595.1). Classification (NCBI taxonomy): domain Eukaryota; kingdom Metazoa; phylum Arthropoda; class Insecta; order Hemiptera; family Pseudococcidae; genus Maconellicoccus; species Maconellicoccus hirsutus. The sequence goes on from QBDW01004975.1 coordinate 42,015, forward strand.
TATACTTGAATCAAAACTTCAAAATTAATACGTAAATTCATCAATAATTTCGCAGATCCTAGACATGAAACCTTTCAAAAATTTTGATTGATTATAAAAACATCCTTCATTTCCACGAGTATCCTACCTACATCACAATGTACAAAATTTAAATGATTTTACTAAAACTAAAAATTAGCCAGCATTGAGGAACAAAATCCGAAAAAGAAAACAGATTGTTATTAAAATAGGCGATGATTTATACGCAAATATGGAATAGGGTGGGCTATCGGTAACGTATGTAATATGAAAATGCGTCTGACAGAAGCTATCGAGCTTTAGTTCGGGCATTCGTTTCGAATGAAAATTTACGTCAAGAAAAGTTGAGATACTAAATTTCTCCATGTAAAGTATTCTGTTCGATGTGCTTTTCCGATTTTCTCCCGTTTTAATCTCTAGTCCGCAAATCACATCGGAGAAATTTGGCCTGCGTCGTAATTTAAATGTAAAAATATACAACTCGGTGAAACGATATTCGGACGAAATTCTGTAGTACCATTTCCAAACTCTGAAGGCGTGCGACGTCTAAAAAAAATACGACTTGGCATAGATTTATGAAATATTGAATAAACGTATCGGCCAACATATCAGAAAAATGAGTATTTCTGTCAGAAACATTTCTATTTTATTTTCCTTCCTCTTTTCTGAAATCTTGTTTCAACAAATATTAAAATTCATAAATATATCTTGATTAAAGAATAAATAAGCGTACCGAAGTCAATTAGTAATTATAAAAAGAATCTATATACTAAACTCATGTAAGTTTTTTTGAAATTGTTAGTTACAGAGAACCGCTGAACATAGAAAAAAGCTTAAACAGTCACAAGACAGCTTTTGACGCGTAGGTGTGCAGGTTTTATTAAAAAGTTCAACGCTTAATGGAAAATTGAGAAAAAAGCGTTTAAAGTTTCGACCAATCGGGAGTCACCGTAGGTGGGAGTTCGACCTTTTCCCTATTTTATTACCTAATCCGTTGTTCACGGTTTTTTGTATTCTATTTCCCACTGTTTGGTAAAGATCACGGTTGACGTGACATCAATTGAAACGTGACGCTTGAAAATACGACGAAAAACGTGACATGTGAACGTGACGCGAAGAAAACGTGACGTGACTCCACGCGCGCCGTAAAACGAAACGTGATTTTAAAAACGTGACATCAGAACGTGACGTAAGGCATCAACGCGACATCACGTAAAGGTAACAAAACGTGACGCTTGAAAACATGGCGACAGACGTGACAAGTGAACGCGACGTGACTCCATGTGCGACATCAAACGAAACGTGACATGACGTAAAAGTAACAAAACATGACGTAAAAAGTGTGATGTAACGCCACACGATGAGAAGAAAACGTGACGCGAGTCCTCAATGTCACACAGCCTTGACATAAAGTTACGTGACACTTCAAATGCGTGAGACATGACTTGAATTAAAACGTGACAACGTGACGTGCCATTATGGAAACATGGATCAATTGAAAACATGAGACACTTCAGATATGTGATGACTAAACGTGAGATGTGACTACGCCAAAGACTTGTTTAACCCGCGAATCACTCGAAAACGTGACACACTGGACACGTCACGACTAATCGTGAGATATGGCTCCAATTAAAAATGTGGGACTACTTAAACGAAATGTGAAGTTTTCACGACTGTTTTTGGTTTATATTATAACCCAAATTTGAACGAGCGTTTGCGCAACGGGTTTGCTAGTATATTGTAATAAATTTCACAATGAAAAATAACCGCATTATGTATTCGGTAAAATTGATTCAAAATATGAACGATTATTTTAAATTTAGTATGCGTAACAGGTTCACCCGAACACGAGAAACTGTTATAGTTTCACCTTTTGGTGAAATATTAAGATGAAACGTATTTTATAATGCCGCATATTTTAAAACATTTTTAGAATATGTAATGAAGTATCTAAGTAAAACGTTCTTACATTAATTTTTCTTCTTTCGAAAGTTAGCATTTCCACAACAAAATGAAATTCGAACTACGCTCATAACATAAGTATTTAAAAGCTACTGCGATCGATCTTGGTGCATATATATCGAACTTCGATTATGATGTTGAATGGCATCGCAGAGGGAATGTCTATTCTCGTAATCAAGATTGAAAATCGTTTCTCGAGGATGGTGCTGTCTCAGCAATATAAACTTCGGACTTTCCCTTATCTCGTACGTATATTTCGTTTCCCTACATTTTTCAAAAACCGACCAATAAACTAGATTTTATTTCTTATCTAACAAATTATTATTTTATTGGGATAATCGAAATTTTTACACGAATACTATTTTTATTTTATCGCCCTTTACGCCAAATGATGCTGTAACAGATAAATGAAACGCGTGATTCTGTTCCATACTTTCAACTTGAATCTTTTGTGATAGTTTTCACCATACGAATGTTCATTGTGAAAGTACATCAAGTATGTTTCAAATTGAATCACCAACACTTTAACCTTAAAGATTATAAACGATCATCAAATGAAAACGCCTAACTCTTCTTTTTCTTCCAACGCCTACTTGAAATTTTTCACGTATATTAGTCAACTATATTCTTCTTCCATTTTTAAATTAAAAACACATTAAAGTCTCGTTGAAACTAAACAAAGTTAATATTAAAGAAAAATTATCTCTTGAAATTTTTCTTCAGTCGAAAATTACTCGCTTCACTTTTTCGATAATACACTATTTTATTCAATTATTCGCTACAAAAAACAGAAGAAAAAAACACTAAAAGAAACTTTTAAGCTACTATACCGAAGTGTTGAACAAAATCTTTTTTCTCTTTTCATTATCGGAGACTCTATTAAAGGGTGTTTTTATAATAAAAAGTTAGAAAAGATCGAAAGGGTTCAGTTAGTGAGTGGGCTAAATGAAACACAAATTGCTCACACTTCAGTTAGTCATATTAAAACAATAGTAAAGTAACTTAATTGAAAGTAACGATGAATGTGCTTAGACTTAATTTTCCCCGTTTTACAAAATCTCCGGTTTTTCCTCATTTTTTTCTTTTTTTTTTAATAATTATCCCTTCACTGATCTTTCTGTTATAGAAAAACAATGAATTTTTCTTTGTGAGGTCCTCCACCCCTGTCCCAACGCCTTCTTTTCTTTCACGTTTTTTTTTTTATACATTAAAACAAAACACCTTCTTGAGAGCGAAGAAAAAAAATCATTAAAACTGGAAATTACTTTTTTGTTTTTTTTTTCTTCCAGATAATAATGAAAATCAAGATAAAAACAAGGAAACTAAACTAATTTTGAATAATAACGCGCAGTGATGAGAATATCGACTAAAAAAAATGCCGTTTCAAAGTTATTTGGACTTTTTTGCAGAACAATTTACAGAAACGAGTGGACCCCTCTATTCTCACGATGATTGAATTTCAATCATTAAAAGGCTCCGCTGTTTTAGAGCTTTTCAATAGGTTCGAAGTTTTAATAGCGAGAAAATACGAAACTGTTGCAGCGATGCAAAAAGCATTAAAAACTAAATCAAAATTAGCACCCCAAACGCATTAATTTTTGATTTGAAAGATTTGGTAATATTTCTAAAGATATAGACACTAAATTAGGGGTTAAAAAGTGTACAAGTTGAGCTTTGAGAGGAAGGTAGTTAGGCGTAGTTAGGTACTTACATTAAAAACTGTTTCTCATCTCTTCAAGTGTACGCGGACGTTCTTTTCCTTACTTAATTCCAACAGTGCACCTAAATCATTTCAGTTTTTGCGTACAATAAAATACAGCGAGTTGGGCTACATGCAGTGCGTGTATAACCGTTGGACTGAAAAGAGGATGAAATGTGGAAACGTGTATTCTTAACAGAAGCCAAGTCCTGTTTCAACCCTTTTTAAATGGCTTCGAATATTTTGCACAGTTTTCTTAATGCATATTTAATGCTGAAATGGTTCGTTTACGTCTTCACCGTGAGCAAAGAAATTCCAGTAAATTTTTCAAAATATAATGTTTACCGTTTCGAATTACTTCTACGTTTTCTAAAATTACAAACTAATTAATTTACTTAATAAAAACGAAATATTTTTCAAACGACTGCTTACGCGAAAATGTCTAAAAACATAACTGAATTTTCATCTTATACCTCGAAGAGTGGTTTTTACATGATTTAGAATTTCATAAAATATTGATTCCATTCAACTCCCCTCATCGATTCATTTTCCATAGATAACTACGACGAATGATACTTCTGAAGTAAGATATTGGCAACGAAACGATACATAGAGCGCGCTGCAACAAAATGTTGAAAACGACTGTAATATATGGAGAAATTGTAGTTTTTAAATTTTTACTCGAATTCGAGACGACTTTGGAAAATTTTTCATCTGTTATAGTTTGAAGAAAATTGAATTTCCTATTTTTTGATATAGAAATAATTACATTTTGACCATTTTTACGGTTGTAAAGCTCATTTTCTTCTCACTGATTTTCAGCTTTTTTCAATGTTTTGCAACTTCGCATTCAAATCACTTCAAGATTAAGCCAGAAGCTTAATTTTTTGGAAACCTCGAGTTTGTAGAATTTTTTCCTCTTTCTAACGATATAACAACGATATTTGTCGATGAATTTTTCCTTGAAATATTCATTATTCTGTCGGCATCCATTTTAGTATCATTGATACATCGTTAAATAGAGGAAAAAATTCTGTAAATTCGAAATTCACAAAAAATGAATAGTTTCTGGGTTAATCTCGAATTAATTTGAACGCAAAGATGCAAAGCATCGAAAAAAGCTGAAAATCAGCGAGAAGAAAATGAGCTTCACAACCGTAAAAACGGTCAAAATGTAATTATTTCTATATCAAAAAATAGGGAATTTAATTTTCTTCAAACAACAAAAGATGAAAAATTTTCTAGAACCTTCTCATTTTCGAGTAAAAATTTAAAAACTACATTTCCCCATATATTACAATTCAAGTATCCCATTTTCAAGTATTTCCTCACAGCGCCACCAGATGTCAGTTATTTCGAATTTCCTCACCAATACTTGGACTTGGGTATCTAAGAGTAGCACACAAGTTATAAAATTTATGCTCGAATTCACAGATAATCATCAAAATTCACATCACGCGTTTCTTTGCATCTCGCTGCGAGTAAAGAAACAAAAGTCAATACATGAAAGGACATTTCTTCGTTTTCTTAACTCTTTGATTCCTTAATTTATTCATATTTTCCCTCAAAAGTTCTTTCTTGCTACATCATACGTGTGTTTTATATTTACAATAAATATTTTATAGCTCATAAACATGCGGGATAGTGGAAAAAAAAGAAAAAGAACAAAACCGACGTTTTATCCTTTGCAAAATAAAACTCCCTTTCAGATTACTTCCTTCTTTTCACCCTCGTTTTCGCCGTTCATTCATTAAATACTTCTCCATAACTTACCCTTTTGGGCGACAGATATCTGATCGACCGACTGACACATATCACTACTTTTTTGCATTTTTTTTTTTAGTATATAAGTAATGCTGGTTGAGTTTTTTAATTACGCTACGGTGCAGAGTTCTTCCCTTTTTTTGTATGACAGAAATTTTTATTTTATTCGCCCTTGATTAGGCGCAAAGGTAGCCTATATAAATAAATAAGGGATGGGGCAAAAAAAAGAAAAAGAAATTAGACGTCGGATATGAGAAAGCAGCAATCTATTTATAAACGAAAAATACTTTGCCATGGAGATAAAGTAATAGAAAAAAGAATGGGATGATGAATTTAGACCATCTTTTATATAAAGTTGAGCTTGCTTTGGCTTTGGTGAAATTACCATCAAATAAAGTTGATTATAGAAATCATATAAATGCTGAAAAAATCGTATCCTCATTTATATTATTTTCTATCTGCCAACAACACTGTCATTACATTAGAACAAACCTCCAAGGAAATAAACTTTCTGAATTATTTTGTCAGTAAATCAAAATAAAAAAATAAAAAAATCTCTAAAAGTTTATGCGAAACATCGTCGAGTGGAAAAAAAAAGAGAATTCATTGGAAGTGGATTCCAAAACTGAAACGAACAGACACGCATATTTGGTTTAGAAAGACATTTCACATGTAACTTTTTAACGATAGAATGGGATCTAAAATGATAAATGACATTTTGACCTTTTCGTCGTTAAACTCTTTTCATGTTTGTTGAAAAGGGGATGTCACGTAGAGGACGTTTACTATTGCTTACATCGTTGGTGGAAGAGCAAAAAATTAACACTTCCAGGGTGCGAACATTTGTCGGTTTCCAAGTACGCGTGTGTTTTAACATGTTTAGAATCTTTTTTTTTGGCCCTTTCGTTCGCAAGTATCATTTACACGAGTCCTTGAGATATTATCGATCGATTTGAAACTATTTCGTAAATAATTACAAGTTGAAAAACACGAAAACTTACACATCGTCGAACGTATTCGTCAACGAGTAGTACGAGTAATTAACGCAACAGAAGCGGCAAATCTGCGCCGGTGGAAATTTCACGCTTGCTTTTCAATAATTTAAAGGTTATCATTATACATTAGTGCCCTCACTATTCATCCACATAACTCGCCAGGTTACGCATAAAACAAAATAAGAAGGGTTAATTCGATAAAAGCGAGTCAACTTTCCCATGTACAATCTAAGTCTAGGATTCATAAGACACGCACGGTTTCGTCTTCGTCTCCGGCCCGCTGCTCTTCGAATGAGTTACTGTTCCTTAAGACAAATTAAGGGGTTGTAATAATCATTTAACATGGATGCTTCCTTTCGCTAAGGCAACTATCTCAGTCCGCGGTGGGCTATGTTCTACTCTCGAAAGGGTTAAAATACCCTTACGCCAAATTACCCAGCCGGCTTGTAAATAGCATCTACACCATACACCGACAAACGAATGTGCCAAATATACGATTTTACACGCGCATACACCATCACCTTATTTCGATGTATTTTATATATATACATATAAAACAATGTTCAAAATACCGACAGCATTAATACCCCGTCGTAAAATTCACGATGTGCATATACATGTAACTTGTAACATGTAAAATGCTCATACGAATAGATTAATTTCACGGCTAATATACAACTCTAATAAGAATAATTCTCTTATCAAGACAAATATTTACGCGCCGCCTTGTCATTCTACGCGATATACGCGACTATTCATATTACCGTTTTCTACACAAAATTCGCGAGTTTGTTCAAGATTTTCCAAAATGCTTATTAAAAGCCTCTTACTAAATCATCACCCAACCTCTTTTAGACTAAGCTCGCCTTCCCGTGATTTATCGTTCACTTGTTTATCATTTTAATGAGCGCATGACTTATGGCGTCACCAGTACACACGCACACTTCTTCAACGAGAAATTCCAACTGTCGACGAAAAAAACTCAACCGATGTTTCAATTTACAAATTTTAATTCGCCAACACCAAATCTCCTTTGGAAGTTTTTTTTTTTCACATTACTCTCATTATTTTAAAACACTCTTGGAATGAGAAAAAAAGTGACTTGCTTCAAACGCTACAGATAAAAAACTGTCATCAACAGATAACGCAACCGATAATTAAGCGAAAACATTAGATGATTTTCATCAACACTCGGTATTTTAAAATTTTTCTCCAACAATAAACCGCGTTCAATTAGGGAAGAAGTAAGTTAAAAAGCGGAAAAACTGTAAGGACTGAAAAATGACGGTACCGTGGAAGTAATCGAGCGAAAGAATATTTTCCGTCAAAATAGCCAACACAAGAAACAATATTAGAAGCTGATGAGTTGTGAGATATACTGAAAAATTACCTCAATTGTAGATGTCGACCCCAAAAAAATAACAACTTTTATCCTCCGCCATCGTGGATTTGATAATTTTCGAAATATCATTGCGTCGTAGAACACTCGCGTTTGCTAGAAAATAAGTAACCATCTTTTCCAATGGAATGCACTTAATTATCTATAGAAAATTCAAAAGAATATAATTTTAAGTAAAATTACGCTAGCATACTCGTATGTGCATATCAATCTGCATTAATTTATTTACATCCCTAAATTTTTGTTACAACGAAGGATAACATCCTAAACGAAGACCTTTTCTAATAATTGCATTCTAAAACGATTCCGACGAAAATGATTCAATTTCAATGTGCATACTTTCAAAAGGTCGGGAAATATTTGCCTTTTCAACATGATCACTCCAGCGTATGCGCCAATGCGAGTGGCTCTAAGCAATGAATCTTATAAGTTTCAAATGATACATTTTAGTCACCTTCCGAACGTTTCTCTCCATTGTTTATATTTCCATTGTGCAACATGAGCTTTTGTTTGCCACCATCAAGTCTTCTCTCATTGATTATTGTCATCTAAATTGCTCACCTTCGTAACCTTCAAAGCATATTTTGGTTCTTTGTGATGCACCTATATTACGTATAAATGAGGAAACGAATCCTCAACACATTTCGGCCCAATGTAACGCGTAATAATGTAAAAAATCCATCGATAAATTCTGCACGAAACTTTTGTGCTACTAATTACTGAGTATAGCGGGTTGCATAACCAATTTTTATTTGAAAAAAACACTGAAACGGGGTATCTAACGATTTTTTTCTTTGAAAAATCACTACTTTTTTACTAAATTTATGAAAATCTCTCATCTTTACCACCCCCTCCCTCCTCATCCTATCAACGAGGTCAAATTTCAGATTAGAAAAAAATCTGTATTTAAAAAAAAAAACACTAAAACGGAGTATCTTACGATTTTTTTCCTTAAAAAATCACTACTTTTTTACCAAATTTGTGAAAATCTTTGGTCTTTACCACACATCCCTCCCCCGCCACCCCTCCCCTCCTTCCTAATCCTGTCAACGAGGTCAAATTTCAGATTAGAAAAAAATCTGTATTTAAAAAAAAATCAAATCGAAATTGAAAAAAAATTAAGTCATTATATGCTCATTGAAAAAAATTATATGACGTCACATTCTATCAGTGTTGCCAATAAGTTATCAAAAATGAACAATTTTTGTGTAATTTTTTCAAAAATATTTCGGGTTTTTTCATTCTTGCACTACTTTTTGACAAAATTCACAACTTTTTCGATACTTCCACAACGTATTTTTGAAATCACTACTTTTTCACTACTTTCACTTCTTTCACTACCCGTTAGACATCCTTTAAGATCCCTGGAACTGCTCGGGAAATTTTTAATTGCTGGTTATCGCTCCATCGAACAAATAGGTATACGTCTAAGAATATTATACCAAAAAATTACTCAATTTTGCGAAAAATTGAAGTTACACCATCTTGTTTTGAGGTTTCTAAGATCCTACAACTTCAGTTGTTGATCAAATGGCACACTTTTTTGATATAGTATCCTAAAACACACACTTATTCGCCTAATAGAACGTTATTATTCCACAATTTCAATTTCCTTGAGTAGTTACAAAGATTTCAGTGCTTTTTCACGCAAAAATTGGTTATGCAACCCACTACACTTGTAATCCCGTCTCAAAGAAAATCACCCTTGAATCCACAGTTACTATCGGTTTAAAGTTTCATTTCCGTTTAGCTTGAACCACGCCAAAGTATAAATTTTACTTCGACTGCACAACGCCTATAAAAATTATAACAAAAATGATACCAAATCTTCTGCCATTAATGAGGACAATGTGTTACACTCGAGTGTTCTACACGATCCTTTCACCCATTTCGAGATTTTTTCTATTTTCCACTTTAACTGGCCAAATATATCACGTAAAAGTAATATCTGCTATAACTGCGAACAAACAACCATTACCTTTATGTAGCTCGTTAATAGGTGTTCAGTTGTTATTGTCGTTATCGCATAGAGGCTTTAAAAAGGATATAACAACGATTTGACTGTCTTTATCCATCCCTAAAGGACACGTTTGCGCTGAAATGAAATTATCGATTTTTGACTAAACCGATGATTTATATGTAATACATTTTTAATACTTAAATAATCAGAAAGGTTCATCACAAAACGTAGATGAATTTTTTTCTCAATCTGTGTTAGCATAAAAATGGAAAAAAAATTGTAACTTCATTTTGGTAACGAAAAACATTTTACGCAGGAATTTGTTTCTGCAAAAAAATTCTTATTCTAGGCTCCGACATGTCGCAGATATTTTTGGTAAAATTTTTTAAATAGGAAAAGTATAGTTTTTAAGACTTGTGTTTAGTCACCCCCCCCCCCCACATTCGACTGTTGTTTTTTTTCACAAGTCTCATTCGGAGTACTTCGGATATCATCGGAGCTTTGGAAGTACTTGAAATGTAACATTTATATTGAAAAGGTGTTTATGATAGTTTTTTTCAGTTTTTTCAATAATTATTAGATAAATTAAAAATCGAAATATTAATAAACGAATTATGTATTATTTGTAAAAAAATTAATTAAACACTTTAGGTTCAACGTGGCCAAACTTGAAGGGTGATTTTAAATACTCCCAACTATGACAATTTTTTCAACTTCGAAGATAACGATGAGGTAACTCGTCTCCAAATGAATCAAATTCAATAATTTTTGCTATCGAATCATTAAATTTAATAAATTTACTGGCGCATTTGTACAAAATACGTACATACACGTATATGATGGAACAATACACGTATACAAATAAGTAATTAGCGTCAAATTAGTTTTCAAACGGCCTTTACTATACTACAGTATATGAATAACAGCAGGTAAATGGCGTTAACGTCGTTTCACATGTTATATAGGACGGGCAGAAGTGTACAACGAAAGTTTATTTATGTTGGTTAGTTAGAAACGGCAGTTATAATCGCATTACTGTTGAGTTTATATTAGTTTTTCATAAGCGAAGTTATAACATGTATCTTTCTCTCTCTTTCTCTCTTGATGGCAGACGAGAAAATTACATTGGGTCTGCTGTCCACTTGTATAGCACTCAAGCTCAACTACAACGAATACATCCTCTCAAATTATCTTTCGCGTTACCGAGCATTAATCTTCTTGCTTTAACGTTTAATGAAATAAGAAATTATTTCAAGAGAACTTTTGTTTACTTTGCCATTGCACCTTTATCGCAACGGAATCGCAATTACATAAGATGTAAAAATAAGCTAGGTATTTATTTAGCTTTCATCTAAAAGTAAATATATATTATATCTCCAGAATAAAAAATAAATTCATATACATTTTAAATAGAAAATAACACATTCGTGAATAAAAAACTCACAAAAATTGATTTCGATAAAAAAAAATTAAAAACGAACGCCAAATAAACGTGAATATAGTTTCCAACATATAATCAAATCATTATAACTAATACAATGTAGCAAATTCGAGTAATCCATAAATTCATTTTTTACATTCACAATCAGCGTTCAGCTCACGTCTTAACACGTCCTCGTTCGTGTCGAAAGTTGTCATTAATCTATCTTCATGTAAATTCGAAACGTATAAAATTATGAAATAAGAATTTAAATTAGCAAATGTCGTGAATTTTCTATATCCACAGCGCTTATTACGCCGGCAAGAAGAATATGAGAATATTTGGTACAAGGGGTGAAGTTTAAAAAGAATAAATGGGGGATTGTTTAGCCTTAAGTGAGAGATGGCAAGAGGAGGAAAGGAAGATTTATGCAAGGCAAGTACATTATCTTGTAGTCTCAGACGGCTAATTACCGCTGTGATGGTACCGCATTAGACCGCAGCAGCCTTTAGGCGATGTTCTCCACCCTTCTTCACTTCGTCTTACCCTCCTATCCGAAACAGATAAAATTCAAACGACGCCCTTATTGCTCTTTGCTCTTCTATCACTATCAATGACATCTTTTAGGACCGAATTCCAAACGTTTAATAGCTTTTTCAAAGAACTACATTTCATCGTTATCGTCATAAGAACGCAAAAGAATCGAGAAATTTGAGTGAAAAGATTTTCTTCTAAATAATGAAAATGACGAACTCTAAAAATGAAATCGAATCCAAGTATAGTTATGAATTACATTTAAGACAAAAAAAAAAAAATACTCTTACATACGTTCGAGAACATACACTCATAAAGGATTAAGGGGGAGGGGGTTATTACACCACAAAAAATCGAGTGATAAACTACAACTACGAACGAACGATGTAACAATGCGCAAAAAATGCTGTCTTGACATCAAAGGTGTATTCTACCTTTTTACCTATTTTTAAAAAGGAAAATACGAAGGGGACATTCATTATACCTACATATTTTAGTCTTTTTTTAAAAGTAGATTTAACCAATTAATGAAAAAAATACCTTGTTAAATAGTTTTTTTTTTCTCATTCACATGTATTATAATATTCATTTCTTTGCATCTTTATTTTATATTTCTAAATTAAATATGCAGCATGACGAAAATTATTTTAGCCCAAGTCTCTTTCAAATAATTAATGTAATACCAAGGAACTTTTTCATCCTTTATAGCATTATTCTTTGGACAGAGTGAGCCTCGACTCAAAAGAATTAATGGTTTCCTTTTTTCCTTTTTAATTTTTTTTTTCATTTAATATGTACGTTTATAATTTTTTCAAATTGTGTGGTATATTTTTACATTATTTTAATCATTAACAGTTTTCCAACTTATTTACCAATTTTTCATTTTGAAAACAGAAATTAATCTTATTTTTTATGGGAATCAAAACTTGACCGGAAATTTAAAATTTATGTTTTTTTTTTTACTGAAAATTAAAACATCCGTTACTATACCGAAAAAATTACGCGATGATTTTACAAAATTAATTTTAAGCAAACACTGACAATATTTTAATATCGCCCTCGCCTAAGAAAATAGATATGCTGAGTTAACGCATCACCGGTCATTAAACCGATTACAAATCTTAATAATTACGAGTTGAAAAATCTCATGAATTTCTTCGAATAAAAAAAAAAAAAAGCTAATAAAATTGGAATTTTCAATGGACTAGGTATATTTAATGCACGAATTCTTAGTATTATTTGGTAAGTTTGGTAACATAACTAAGACCATAATAAACTTAATGTTCGAGGACAAAATAACGTTTATAAAAAGGACCGATTAAAGTGCAATAAGTGTGTAATGGGCCATAAACGATACGACTAGGACTATATAAGCTTAGAGTATTGGCCAGTAAGGACAGTGTGGCATAACTTTCGAAAGGAACGTTATCAATAATTGTTTCTAACTGGTATACACGCTGCACAGTATACATAAATAGAAGAACCATAACAGGGAAAACGACAAACCTGAGACAGCTCTTGGGAAACCGTGGCTACCATCTTTATGATTGTAAACCGTCTTCGGTGACATTGACGACTTACAGTGCCCTAGCCGCATCTTCACGCTTCCTTGCTCTTTAGGTAAACAGCGGTTGGTTAATACTTCTACTTGTTTGCTTCAACGACGCCCTGTAAATGTCATTTGTGCTCAGTAAAAATGCAACGTTTTTTCACCCAACGATTTTTCTTCTTTCATTTACACCAAACTTATTTCGTAGTCGACTTCGGAATAAAAAATTTTTCACCGTTTTTTCATTCGTATAAAAAAGAATTCCGGAGTAAATACTATTTGAAAGGAATACCTAATATAGATCTTTGTATCTCTGACCAGTACATCGCAAATTACATTTCAACCAATTTGAATACGTACAGTTGGGTAAACTGCTAGCGCCAACTTTTTCTCTAGAACGTGACTCGCAAACTACGCCATGATCGGCGATCGAATAAGTGTTGTGTAAAGTGAAAAGTTAAAAATGTAAATTTTCTTAAATTCGTAAAAACTAAAATATACATATATATAATGTATAAAGATATTATATATGCGCTTCGAGTATTTTTATGCATAGCTTATTGTACATTTCGATACGAAACTTTTTTCCTTTTTAATAAAAACAATAGAACAATCGGAATCATAAATTTTTCATAAAGTAAACAATATCTCAACACTAAGTTTACCTTCCGAGTTTAATAATACCGACGTTTTTCCATAAAGAATCTATTTTTACCAACATAATTATTTTCTTGGTATTTTCTTTTATTATTTTTTTTTCAATTTATGCTTTAAAAATAATTATCAGAATTTACATTTATGAAAATTACCAATTCTGCGCCCATAACATGAGTTATACATATTTTCATAGTATTTTCGTTATACTACTCAAAACAATGACTACCAAATTATTAACCACGTTGAAAGAAATAGAGGGTGGTATAAGTAGTTTATCATCATCAATTCTCATTAACGTTATCAAGAAGACTCTCCAATGTAATCATTAAGCTTTCTCCCTGAGCTCTTCGATTTCAGAATACAGTTTTCTTGGTTATAATTTTTTTCAACCGTCAAATTATGCTCGCCTAATTTACAATCAGGTAATATTAATAATTACTGATATTCGGAAACAATTTTCTCAAAATATTCGCAGAATAAGCCCCTTGAAAATTTCTTGAATGGAATGGAACAAGAATAAAAAAATAAACAATTGCAAGATTTGAAAAAAAAAGAAAAAAATAGTAAATTGTATAGATGTTAAGAATGTAGCTAGGAAAATCAATTTTGTGAATTGTAGGCTACCAGAGTATTTTAAGGAATTTTAAGAAGTGACTACAGGTATAGTAGATTGCATAAACAATTTTTGCAGGAAAAAGCGCTAAAATTGTGGAGTATCGCTCTGTAACACAAACAAATGCACATTTAAGAATATTATATCAAAAAATTGCTCAATTTTATGAAAAATTGTTACAAGACCTTGTTTTGAGGTTTCTAAGATCCCACAACTTCACTTTTGGATCAAATGGGACAATTTTTCGATATGATATCTTGAAACAAACATTGATTTGCCCTACAGAGCGACATTCCACAGTTTTACTTTTCCCGGGCAGTTACAGGGATTTTAGTGCTTTTTCCTGTAAAAATTGATTATGCAGCCCACTTAACCCGTAGTCCCATCTTAACATATAATTATATATGTTACCGTTGAAGTATTTATTCTAGTTAATGTATAGAATCACTAGCTAATTCATGCTTTAACGGCGAAAGTGTGTAATTGAAATAATTTTACACTTGAACAGTACATTCTGTTGATGTGTGTAATAGTCCGTTCAAAATAGACATTGTGCATGCAAAAACCATCAGAAAGCTGAAAATCGGTATAAACCTTTAGGTGACCATCACAAATAAAATGTCAAAAGTCCTCATCGATTTGACCTGTGTCTTGAGTTATCCATGGTCAAAAATCAAAAATTTGCTGCTGATTATACCTCTTCATTTTTGTTAAAATTGAAGAAAACTCATTTTCTTTCCATAAGACGCGTGCATTATTTTTCTTTTTATCCCCTCAATTCCGCTAGAGTTGGGATGGTCAATTGGAAATTTTCATTTTTTTTAATTTCATGAAAAAGTAGAAAAAAATAAATAAAATACAATTATACTGGCATATTACATTTTTTTGTTATTTTTATAAATTCGAATTCTATTTTTACTTTTTTTTTAAAAAGTTTAAAAAATAGAAAATTTTAATTTCTGGACTTTCATTTTTTTTGTCAAATTATTAACTAATGCACTCAAAAAAAAAGAATGAAAACCCAGAAAAAACGAAATTTTTCAATTTCTCAATTTTCTTTTTTTTTAATTTAAAAAAAGTAAAAAATCAAATTCATGTTTAAACGTTGAATTTATACAATTTTTTTTTACTTTTTTATAAAATTAAATCTGAAAAAAAAATTAAAAAATAATAAAGATTACTAATTATCAATAATGTGGGGTTGGTTCGCGAAGCGGCCAGGGGCGAAGCCCCCAGTAAAATTAAAAAAAAAAATCCATTACACGATTTAACTAATTGTGTCTAGTCAATTCATAGAATAACTAGATACTTCATGCATTATCTAGGTAGACCGTAGAAAATCTTTATACTTACACTGTTTTTCCGTTAATTTATACATTAACTAGTTATTTCATGCAATAACGGCCGTAACACTTTAACGGTAACATATATAAATTCAGGTTCACGTATTTGTCACAAAACAATCACTTTATTTTAGGCTAAAATTCAGTTTTACGAAACGTAACGTCAAGGTTAAAGTGTAATTTCTATCAGGCCTGACCAGAAGGAGGGGAAAAGGGGGTTTTCCACCCGGACCCGGATTTTGTTTAGTGGCTCAAGTGAATTTTAAGCCCTTTGGAAAAAATAACGAGCCCTTTCTAGGGAAGAGGGTCCGTATAAATTTTCCCCGGGCCTCTTATTTTCTCTACATGGTCTTAATTTCAGCCAGACCCCTTTCCCTTTTTTACCTCCTTTTATATTATTTGCCCCTTCTCTATGCATATTTCCCTTTCTCATTTTCAATTCCTTCTACTTAAATTTCCCGTGCTTAATTTATTTTTAATTTTTGAATTTATTTCGTCATACTACATGAATAAATACCAGTAAAATACCAACTGACAGTGCCAATTTACTTCATAACGTATTCACACAATGATACCTATTTGTAACCAGACTATACCTACCTACTGCATAAAACCAGCAATGAAGTTAAAATGTTACCGAGTTTCGAAGCACATACGAGTAATTCCGTTTATATATTCTTAAATGCAGGACAGCTAACAAAAGAAGAATTATAAATTTTCCTACAACGAACGTAGGACTAGAACAACAAACAAATAATATGTTAAGCTTGGCGTGCTTTATCTTGAACATACTTTACCGTTGCACTGTAATCCTTTTCATCTTGGCGACGTTAATTATCGCATTTAATCAAATCTAATCTCAGCTGCCCGATTAAATTTTATGGATGGTAACTTTCGCTAATTCTCATTTACCATAATTTTACCTTCTTAAAACCAAAGTAACGAAATTTTTTACGCGGATTGAAGTAAAAAAAACGAACCAACGATAAATGCACTTGATAGAAATGAAATCGCATGTTTGCACCCTTCGAAAACTATCTGTCATTTCGTTTCAAAAGCATATCGACATTTATAGCCGCTTCATTGTACTCCATCCACTGCTGTGCGCTTTTTTCCATCGTCAAGTGTGTTTTAACTTCCTTCTTGAAGAAAATGGCATGAAAACGAAAAAAACTCGAGGATTATCCCCGATCGAGACTCATCGATGATGCTTTTCTTTCTAAATGTTTAATTTGATTTTACGGTAATTGACAGTTGTCGCGTAATGTCCATAGGGTGAAAAAAAAAAACGCCGCAAAAAACTAAATACACCGTTTAAAGAAAAAGTTCAATTTTAATTGTTGACACTGATTGTCCATTTACAAGGAAAGAATCACGAAAATGCCTCGTTTAATGTGTAAGCTTCTTAGAAATGCTATACGTACTAGTAGGGCGAATTCAACTAGGGGATGCACCGTCACTGCAATTTGCGTTCACGGCTTTGAAATATTTTTTCACGAATTTTATCAGAAGGGAAACTCCAAAAGGGTGACTTTCTCAACGCGCTATCCATTCGTATCGAGAAAAAAACCCATGTAATATATTCGTTGATAATTTGACGACGTATAAATTACTTACTTTTCGCGTGGACGAAAAAAAAACTATAGCTTTAATATTTCGCAAAGTAATCGCATTTCCTGTTGCAGACCATCGACTCGAATTTACATATTATAACAAGGTAAACTTGACTGTATTCTCAGTGGTACTACACTTCGGTCATTTCTGATTTCATATCTGATTGTATAATACAAATTAACGTACCTGAAAGACAACGATCGTCTGTGAAATTATGACCTCTTGCGACTTAAAATGTAGTTACATTGTAGTTTGAAATCGCTAGAGACATTCGATGGGTTTGAAATTTTGAAAAATCGTTGTCCATTTTACGATACATAGGTATAGCAATAGAGATTAATATAAATATACGAGTAATACCTATATGAATAATTATTCATAAGCATAAAACTTTTTATCGTTAACGGCATATAAATGGAAAATCCGATTTTAAGCATAAATCACAAAATAGTGATTTTCCATTGACCATAATAATATAGTCCAGTCAATCTAGCATTTGAGCTTACAAAATGAGAAGATAAGCTGAATTTTGGTATATACCTAGTATTCGATACCTTTTACAACATACTTCACTCCGGAACAAATTTCATGTTTGCAAGTTCCCTTTTTTGTGGATCCAAGCCCCCTAAAATCGGTTCTTCGCTTATATCTTAGTGAAAACTGGTTTTATCGAAAAAATAGTTTAGTTCAAAATTGAAACCCACCAAATTCTCTACAAAATGCATATATCAAGAGTAGATGTAACTGGCTTAGATTCCGAGCTACGTGCGATTGAAAAAGGAGCTTTTTTCATGAATAGATGACTTTTTAGCCTAATTGTGTAGGGTACAGTTTTTCGGCTCTAATGTAGCAAAAAATGATTCTATGACAAAAAATAGCTTAGTTCGAGGTTGATGCCTACTAAATCCTCTACAAATACTGTATTTACAAAACCAGGCTAAAAAATAACCAAAACCCCCCTTTTTTGTGACGTCACAGCTCAGAAACTAAGAACGCAATCTAACTTCTTTATAATGGAATTTGTAGAAAATTTGGTCACCTTTCATTTCAGTTATTATACATTTTCACGAAAAACCATTTTTTCCCATGGTTACTGGCAAAGAACTGAATTTAAACGAATTTTGTCAAAAATTCACGAAAAATGCTCCTTTTTCAATCTCACGTAGCTCGGAATCTAAGCCAGATACACCAACTCTTAATATATGCATTTTGTAGAGAATTTAGTGGGTTTCAATTTTGAACTGAACTATTTCTTCGATAAAAGCAGTTTTCACTAAGATATAAGCGAAAAACCAATGTTAGGGGGATTAGATCCACAAAAAAGGGAACTTGCAAACATGACATTTGTTGTGGAGTAAAGTATGTTGTAAAGGGTATATCTCGTCTGGCAAGCTCGAGTCCATTTTCGGGCTAGATTGACTGGACCAATAGGCACGACATCAAAAAAATCTCAAAAAGGGTATAACAAGTGACGAAAATCGTACGTATACTTGAGCCATCCCGAATAACTTTCAAATAGCAATTTTATTAACGTTGAAACGAAGAAATTAATAATTCAAAATTTTCACCAATCTCACAATTCACGTTTTCATAAAAATACGTTCTTTCGGGTCAGATGAAATAAGAATGGAAAGGAAATATAAGAAACTGATATATAAAATTGACAACGCTTTAACATGGCAAAAAGACAACTTCATAGACTGCATTTTTTTTAATTCACTACCTAGGTCAACAATGGTTACAAACAAACTTTTGCAGAGAAACCTGTTAACTGAAAGTTCTGCAAACGGAAAGTTTTTGGTGATATCTAAGTTATTCGCGTGCAAGAAACTCGAAAAATTACTTAAGTTTCTTCAGTCTTTTCCCTTTAATCGAGTCAAAAGTTGAATGAAAAAGTTTATCGAGACGTTTTTTCAAGTCGTCGTAGTCTCACACGCCTACTTTAAGAATTTTCTGCTTGCCTAAAATTATAAATAATTTACATTCGCACGTTAGGAGGTAAAAACAAAACATACTTTTATACCAGACTCGAATTTGCATTATAATGCAATTAGAACGTCAACATCGCATAAACAACGATTAGTCATTTTTAAATGTGTTCATTCGTGGTTTATGAGGACATAAAAAACCTCGAGTTTTTTCACCAAATTGTCTAACAACGTTTGACGCACTATGTGCAAGCTACAGTCGTAAACCATCTAAGCAACGGCAACACCGTTAACATCAATTTCCACAATAATCTTTAAAATTTTAATGCCTAAGATCTGAAACCAGATTAAATTACATTACACCTTTTGCAAACTCGGGTGATTAATTATTTGAGAGCAAAGTCAACAAATGACGGCCACCTCGTTTAGCAGTAAATTAACGTTGACAAATCCGCGAAAAAACCTTTAATGAAAAGAAAATTATAACGTTTTTGGAAGATGGTGGATAAAAGGATAAAAGGGATGGACTGCAAGAGACGTATATAACCAACAACCGACATCCCGATTTCGTAACGTCCACCGGGAAAAATGTTGATTTTATTAAAACTGCTTTAAGCGGCTTCTTAATGCCCTGAAAAGTGGCTTTTGGTTGGAACAGCTTTTCCTAGAGTAAACCCTTTTTCGTTTTAAAACCAAAATGCGAGCCGGTGCACTTACGACCCTTATTAAGAGGATTAAACGCTGATGAAGCCCAACCGATTTCTGTCTTCCAGATATCAACTTGCCTTTTCTACATGACGCTTCAACCCAGTTTCAAAAATGTTCTCGATTTCCCTTCATTTTCATTCATTCCTTGTTTTTTTAATTTTTAATTCAACATTTTTCTTTTTCCTTGAGACTATTGATTACCTTTATGCAACAGCAGTAAATGCAGGTATTTTTTATCGGTATTTATAATTAATCGTACAAATGATATTTTCAAACAATCTTTGCATAAAATTTAATGCAATAATTTTACCATCAATCGCCAAACGCAACACAAAAAGTCAATAATCAAGAATGGATTTAATCAAATCAACCGGTTTATATGAACTGGAGGTCAATTTGATGTCACCAAAATGAAAAATGTCGGTAGAATCCTGTTCTATAGCAAATTTACCCAAAATTGCATCAGTCATAAAACTGTAACTATTCATGGTTTGAGAGAAGGAAGAACTCACATAAACCACCCACTCAAAATTATTCCATAAGAACTCTTTGATTTTTTTTGGAAAAGTCATAATATTTTGAAAAGAACTTTTTTTTTGAGAAATTCAATACTACACAATGACATAACTGTGTACAAATTATCAAGTTCTTTATTCATACGAACTGAATTTGAGATCAATATGTTAAATAAGTTGCCTACGTTGACGCCGTAAATCCGTGCATAGCAAGGCAATGAACTGAATATAGGTTGAGGTACTACTTCAAGATGGGACCACCGGCGTAGTGGGTTGCATAACCAATTTTTGCAGCAAAAAACACTAAAATAAGTTGCCTACGTTGACGCCGTAAATCCGTGTACAGCAAAGCAATAAACTGGATATAGGTAGAGGTACTACTTTAAGATGAAACCACCGGTGTGGTGGGTTGCATAACCAATTTTTGCAGGAAAAAGCACTAAAATCTCTGTAACTGCCCAGGAAAATTAAAACTGTGGAATATTGCTCTGTAGGGCAAACAAGTTCATGTTTTAGGATATCATATCAAAAAATTGTCCCATATGATCAACAACTGAAGTTATAGGATCTTAGAAATCTCAAAATAAAGTCCTGTAATTTCAATTTTTTATAAAATTGAGCAATTTTTTTATGTAATATTTTTAGACGCGTATTTGTTTATCCGATAAAGCGATAATCAGAAATTATAATTTTCTCGAGCAGTTACAGTGATTTTAGCGATTTTTCCTGCAAAAATTGGTTATGCAACTCGCTATACCTGTAGTCCTGACTTAAATTTCGTGACACAGAAACTCGTGAAAAAATTATTCCGATTTCAAAAAAACTATTTTATCAACAAATAATCAAAAAATTTAATCAACAAATTCTAATTAATTAAATAGTTTGTATTAAAAATACATGTTTTTTCAAAAACTTTTCACTTATTTTTTCGTATAATTTCTTCGGTGATTTTTTAAGGGTTGCATTTCGTTTGCACTTCTTGACAGAAATTTGAACTATTTTATTCCTACATTTTTTAATTTCTCAAATTACCGAAAAAATTCTATAAGTATCAAATATTCACAGTGAATTCACCTTTTTTTTTTTTTCATTTAAAAAATAACACAGAAATTCAAAATACGTTTAAGCGTCTACACTGAAAAATTACTTCAGCAGATTTGAACAATTCATTAAACTTTACTTGCACATGCTCACATATACTTGCGACAAAGTACGAAATATTGATGAAAAAAATCAAGTGCATTACACTTTTAATTTGTGAAAAAAAACTTGAAGCCACGACAACAACAAATTGGTTCATTTTCTTCAGTCTAGCAAGTTTTAAACAATTATTAAAACTTTTGACTTTATTAAACCAAACTTTAAATCGATAAGATATGAAAGAAAACAGGCGTTTTTTCTCACTATAAATTCTTATACGAGAACGTAACTTCGTAAGTTGAATAATTTTTTTGGGGACTTGGCATCCGTATTTTTCTGCACCTTAAGAGCTGCAAAATTCATTGAAAATTTTTTAAAACCACGACAATCAATGGATAATTCCTAATAAGTGAAAGATTGGTTATAAAACCATTTCATATTGGTAGAAACAGCAAAGATACCTACTGGAAACGGTAACTCGGTTACATTTGAAAATATCATTTTAATAATGTAAGTTAAACTTTTTTTAGTTTTTTTTCTCAACTCCCTTTCTTCTTTTCGACTTTCGAAGAAAAAGTTTCGTTATATATATGAACTTTGGATTGGTTAAAAGTTTAATGTGTTAACCCGTTCATACTCTCCGCCCTGCGAGTAGTGGGGTGTTTCAGCGAAGAAAAACTTTTAAAGTAATCCTGCCCTCACAATCAATAAGGGCGAGTCCACGCTATCCTACGCCTTTTTCCCCTTAAACCATTTCCAACATTGTTCTTGCTCAGACGTTTTGGCCTCGTGCTTTTAACTCGGTTGAATTCGGCAGGTGTCGCCGTCTTGCATTGAAAAGCGCGGATTTCGAATAAAGTTCAAATGACTGGGTATTTCAAAGATGTATTAGGAAAGTTAAAACTTTTGCAACCAGAAAACGTTATAAAATTGCAGCGGAAGGTCGCCCAAAAAAAATTGTGAATTAAATAGGTAAGTTTTGTAAAAACACATATTTTACTTCAGAAGCATTAATAAAAAAGACTTAGAAACCTTAGGTAGTTTAAGTGCTACCTCATTGTTTGTAGTTGTTAACGTTTTTCTAAACAATTGCGGTGCATTAAGTACAAATTAATTTTGATGTTTTTTTTTTTTGCTTTTCGTATTTGTCGTGGTTTGAAGTTCGGTTCATTGATTTTCTCATAAGCTGATACATGTGTTGTGATGGTGCTTGAATATTTTGTGCTTCAATTTTGTTTTACAATTAATTAATACGCCTAAGTGTAGTCCATATGGTATAATCGTGCGTAGGATTTGGCTGTAAAATTTTTAAATCGCAGGCATTGTGATAAGAACTGTTTCAAGTGGAATGGAAATCCGTTGTGATGAAGTTTTCCACGCCCAATTTTATTTTAAATTTTAAATTTATTCTCGAGTAATTTTATTCGTGATGTGCTATCTCAATTAAATACTTATAATTAATTACTTTCTAAATACCTAATACCTCGTTCCAATCGAAGTGATGTGCCTATGTATTTTTGAACTTGAATCAACCGTGATAATTAATTATGATAAATGAATATTTAATCGATGAAATTTTTTCAATGTGAACTCCACAAAAATGATACATATTTTAAATCATCTAGGTAATTTATATTTTTACATGAAATTTCATTCGAACAGAAAACTGCGAAAATAAAAATAAAGAAACGTGTTCCAGCGTTGAAATCTTCGTAGGCTTCGTTACATCGCGGTGAGCTGACGAGTAGAGATACCCAACCTTAGTAAAAGTATTTTATTGAAAAAATACCCTTTTTTGGTGTTATTATAGGATAAAGATATTTCGAGAGGTTACTGATTTCTATTTTTATTACTTCCATAAATGGAGATTATTTTTAGGTGTAGAATTTTTGCCAATTTTACAAATTCAACTACAAGTCTTGCGAATTCAAAGATAAAAATTTCGATAAAATGATTCAATTTTTAAATGAAATTAATGATTTTGAATTTTTCTTAAAAAAATGAGCAACAGCAGTACAAACTTGACAATAAATTCGCTGACTATTGAATAAAATTCTTCAATTCCAAATAAAAATTTATGAAAAAATTCCAAAATGCCTTGAAAGTTGATAATAAACAGATTTTTAGCAATTACTCAATTTTTAGTATATCAATCAAAATGTAGAAATAAAAAACCACTTTTTAAAATTCCAAACGTTAAGGAGTTATGCTCCAAAAAATACACAATTTTTTAATAATCAGAGACTGAAATGAAAATTTTTTTTCTTGATTACAATCTATTTACAAGAATTGAAGGTATAGGCGTAAATTAAATTATTCACACATACTACATCATTTGATTTTACATTGATACCCTGAAATGACACTCCACGTAGAATAGGTTGCGTAACCAATTTTCGCAGGAAAATGAACTAAAATTGATACAACCGATTTGAAAATCTATGATCGTGAAATATTACTTTACTCGATAAAAAAAATACGTTTTGGAATATTTTATCAAAAAATAGCCTCATTTTATGAACAAATTTCATTTACAGAGCTTGTTTCGACATTTCTGAGGTTCGCCAGGTTCGGTAACTTTAATTTTTAACCGAATGATACAATTTTTGTAAAATATCCTAAAAATGTAGGCTCATTCGTCGAATGAAGTGATATCTCGCGATTACAACTTTCCAACAGCAATTTTAGTATTTTTTTTCTAAAAAAAAGAAGATCTATTTAACTTATAATCCCAATAGGTTCTTCTACCGAACTCATATGCTTGTATTTTATTTCAAATTAACGAATAAATTAAAATTTCGACGGAAGAAATACATCTGAACCACGTGTGATAAATTTATTATGATTAAAAATAACACTAGAGCAAAGATACTGCGATTTTCAACATTTTTAGATGATCAAAACAGTTGCTACTTTTTTTGTAGTCATTTCCATTTGATAAATTTCCAAAATTTTATTTTACGTAAAATTTTAAAAAAAAGAAGCGTAGATTGAATTACCCAAACTTTTCTGTACAAATCTTCGCTCACCTCGTTGATTTTGCTTCAAATTTCTGTACCGTGAAAATTACTTAGGCCACTACAATTTGAGATTAATTCCTCTCAAATATTTTCTTTTTTTTGTTATAATTATACTTGAAGAATTAATTGAATAATTTCCGAGGCTTACCTAATGTACGCGTTTATTTTCAAAGTTGAAAAAATTCAGATACATTCCCAAGTATACTTCCTCGTAATTTAATTTTTTTCGCATTTCCCTCGTCTAAATGAAATAGCTATGTGAGAAATTTATTCAACCCAAAAAAGAACCTACCTAACTATCTTCAGATAACGTTAAATTCGCCGCGTATGTTTATTATAACATGTGACTAAAATTAAATGATCACGTAGGAAGTAGGTAGCTTGTGGAATAATCACGTTCGAAACACGAATACTCCTACGACAACGGCTGAAAAAACAGATCTCCTTTATAAGCTCAGTTTTTGCTACTAATTTTCAAAACCGTTCGTATTCATCGTCGAACAGCAGGTACGTTAGGAACCGTTTTTCGGCCATCAATTCATACTTTTTTTTCCCTCTTAGTGGCAAAAACGGATGGTAAAAGTACGCGTGAATATCAAACCCTATGAATAATGATTGCGTTACCATGTTGGTTGCATATTGTAAAAACGATTACAGCGTTTCTGTAATGCATTGTTGTTATCGCGTTTTGTAATTATTGCCTTCGTTCTTTCGCGTTTGCCTTTCGACTTTAATGTCGTCCTTAATTGACGACGGATATGTTCGAGCATCAAAAAAACAACGATTGTTAACAGCTTCGTTTACGAGATGAAAAAGTTTCCAAGTTTGAAAAAACAACCAGAACTAGTGGCACGTTTTATTCGTGAATACTTCATATTCGGATGGACGCGAGATGCATCGGCAATCGTTTAATTTCAATAGCTTTCCTAATAATCACCCTTTGAAACGTTTTTTTCACCTTTTTTTCCTCCAAAATAATCGGTCTCCTTATTCACGACGAATTTTTTGAAGAACATCATGGAAGGCATATGTGATGTATTATGTATTTTGACAAATTTTCATTCAATTTTTTTTATAGTTCAACGATTCTCAATTTAATTACGATATTGCAAACTTATTTTTTGATCGTATATTTGTACTTGCACCTAATTCAGCGTATCTAACGGATTTTTTCTTTGAAAAATCTTTATTTCTTTACTACCTTTTTTCCAAATTTTTCAGAACCTCTCAACTTCACCTCCCCTTCCACCGTCTGCATCAACGAGTCGAATTTTAGATTAGAAGAAAATTTGTAATTGAGAAAAAATCAAACCAAAATCATAAAAAAATAAATGCATTATATGCTTGATTATAAGAAATATGTATGACGTCACATATTTCGACAGTGCTACCAATTCATAAATAATTACCAGTCATTTATCGAAAATGAGCAATCATTGAGTAATTTTTTCAAAAATATTTCGCGTCTTCGGGTTTTTTTCTTCTTGCGCTACTTTCTAACAAAATTCACTACTTTTTCACTACTTTTACTACTTTTACTACCTGTTACATACCTGTAATTACCTGTACTTATACTACTCCATTCCACCAATCAATCAAAAATTTCATTTTTTAAGGCCACGGTCTTTAGAGTCGACATACATTCAACATAATTTGGAATTAAATACGACAAATAAAATAACAATAACAAAAAAAACAGCAATGGATAGATAACAAGAAAAATATTAACAAAATAATGAAAAAAAAAACGGTATTTTTTTTCATCAATAACAGTCTATGAAAAAAACTCAACTTGAGGAACTTTAAAAGGCCTAGACGCCGAGCGTCATAACATAAAAGGATTTTTGTTGTTTAAATTATTTTGATGATTAATATTCATACAACACCAATAAACCTAGAAAAATTCACCTGATAAAATTAGGCTGCATTTTGAACTAGATCATTGTCCAAAATATCAAAAAGAAAGATCACTATTTGTCACCTCTGAAGATCCAAAAGAAATTCTTTCCGACGAAATTATCAAAATTCAAAACCTTCTGTCCTTCCTTTCGGCAACAGGCTTGAAACACCTCTTCTAAATAACACCTCCAAAAATCGTCTCAAGCCTCAGTAGCTGTATATGGCAAAAATTAAAAAAAAAATTGATATACCCATATCATGCGATGATTTATTCAATAATAATTCGAAATTTCTCAAAAATCTTTTATTCTTTAATTAGTAAACTTGATATCTGACTTTGACAAGGCAAAAAAAAAGTCATTACAACTTGTCACTTCCACAAATATCAAGTAAACTTTAAACCATACCTAGGTGCTTTAAATATTTCAACATTCCAATTAAATTTTTTCATACAAGCTTGACATGAGCGTATCAGTGCTGTAATTTTTCTACGCAGCAAAGCAAGTTACACGTGTTGTTTTGCACAAGCATCACAAGCCTAAAAAGAACTAAGAGGAGATTTATGATTGCTGTTTATGAAATAATTTTCAATTAAATGAAAAATTGCAAATTTTCTCGGAATTCTTTAATAATAAGGGGCGAACTCCACTAATTAGCTTGTTCGAAATTGACTGAAAGTGTAAATTTAAAAAGTCTGTTGAAACCTATGCAAATCCATGCACAAAACAAACATGTAACACGAGCTATTCGAGCGTTAAGGTGAATTTCATCATGAAAAACCACGTAACCATTTCAGAATCACATAGGTCAGTTCCAAATGAACAATTAAATATCACTTCAGTAGATAAGCATGATTAAGTGGGACCATTTTCGCTTAGGAAATACTCATGTGGTGAAACAAATTGAAACATTATGAAAATATTATCATATCGTTGAAGCGATTCCAAATTGGGTTCAAGTGAAAATATTTGTATAATGAATTTTCCTACTATATTCGATACTTTTTGCTAAACATATATTACTGAATTGAAATTGACCCTTTTCACAAGTCACAAGTGTTTATCCTCGATGAGCTTGGAAAGTTCGCAGACATCAAATTCATCAATTCGTTTTGTATTAATTTTGCCGCTAAGAAATTATGAAATGCGTATTTAGAACCATTATGTCAATTACGTGAGAAAATCATAGGTGACCGAATTTTTTTGGTTAACGAATCGAGAATTGATAATACGACATGACACGAGAGTAATTTGCGCATCATTTAGGCGACTTTCTCCGTTTAAGTGGTAAGACAATTAACGCGAGCGGCGTTATCACTGTAGATCTACCACCGCGTAGTGAAGCATTTAAATTACGTCATTTTAACGATAAAATACCGATCAGGGTTTGTTTTAGCTTCCTTCACTTGAATTTTCCGCAGTAATAAATAATAATTTATGGCACGGAAACTAAATTTAAGAGCGTAAAAAAAGAACACGGTAAAAGTCCTAAGGTGCGTTAACGTTTATACCTGCTTCTTTCATTATTATCAAATAATATAAGTAGCAGAAGGGTAAAATAGAGGCGAGCGAAGCGAGAAGTAAGAGATAAGATATCCTGTGCGGAATATAACGAGTTAAACCCTTCAAAGATTTCCCTTTGGTTCCGGTCTGTTTGAGTTACCGTTTAAAGATACACCGCACTACCGACATTTTATAAGGGCGCAAAAGATCTCATTCTCAAAACCCTTTCTCCAAAACAATGTCCCAAGCGCTGTTTTCACCCCAATGTCAGCCGAGTATATGCCCTTCGCGTCTTCGTAGCTCGTCGCTTCGTTATCCGAACAAAATCTTAAAGATATTTCAGTTATTTTAGGTTTTTAAATTGGTCACTGGTTAAATGGCGAATTTTATGTCTTGCGGTGATCACCATTTCACTACCCCAGTCACCTACATCTAACCGCATCTTGTATAACTTCCAACATGCATTCCTCCGTAATCTTTCTGATAACGTGCCCTCCAACTATGTGAAGATATATTTCTACCTTGTAACGTTAATTTGCATACAACGAACTAATATTTCATTAAATCGAGCGTACGATTATTTTCATTCGGAATTATCGAGGCTTTTTTTCAAGTGGTCTTTTTCTTTGAAAAATGCTTCCTTTGTGGAGGAGTAAAACAAGTGTCTAAACGTTTGTAATCGCCGTTTATCGCGTTTATTCTTGGGGTGTGTTCCTTGGCGAAACATTTTCTTTTGTCGGTGATGTAGCGAAAAATTACCTTTCCTGTGGTGATATTTATCAACGCGATGTTCTTTCTTTTTTTTTATTGATGTTACAACCTACGATTATTATGCCAAGGCGATCTCTGTTTTCCTTCTTTCTTCCAAAATATTTACTGAGTATAAAATGATAATTTTATCAAAAAAAAAAAAAAAAATGAAAAAAGAAACTTTGAATCAATAATCAATCTATGAAGATATTACAATAGAAACTCATCATAGATAATTAGGTATTAAGGAACATGTGATGAACAACTGTAGACGACTCGAAATTTAGAACAGCAAAACGAATAGAATTCTATAACATATCCTTTCTAGGTTATAGGTACGTGTATACTGCACAAGAGAAAATGAGAATACTTCCTTCATCCCTGTCTAATTCAGGATTCATTGTTACAGTTTTCGCTTCGTGGGGTAAATTTCGAGAGGTATTATTAAGAGGATGTTGCGTTAAATGTCTCGAAGTGTATTTGCATTCTTCCTAAACATATCATCAGGTGGCATCCTGCACATCTTTTTTCGACGATTTAATGATTCTTGAATTTAAAATTAAGAACTGGAAAAGAATTTCATCCTAAAATGCTCGTCACGTTTTAATTCAAGTCATGTCTCACATATTTGAAGTACCACGTAACATTATATCAAGGCATGTCACATTGAGGACTCGCGTCACGTTTTCTTCGCATCATATGGCATCATGTCACGTTTTGGCTACTTTCGCGTGATGTCACGTTGATGCCTCACGTCACGTTCAAATTTGTTTCCTGTCCTGTGTGGAGTCATGTCACGTTTTCTTCACGTCACTTTCACATGTCACGTTTGTCGTCATGTTTTCAAGCGTCACATTTTAATTGATGTCACGTCAATCATTATTTTTACCAAACAGTGGGCAATAAAATACAAAAACCCAAAACCGTGAACAATGAAGTCAACCTACTTACCTATGTTGGCTCCTGATTGGTCGCAATTTTGAACACTTGTTTCTCCACTTTCCATCGAGGATTTTGAACTTTTCAATAAAACCTGCACATCTTTGCTTCAAAATCTGTCTTATGACTGTTCAAGCTTTTCTCTATGTTAAGCAGTTCACTAAACGATTTCAAAAAAACTAACATGATTTTAGTACATAGATACCAGACTTTTGGAAAATTTTGGAACTAATTTCATTGATCAAAATAAATTACACGAAATCCTTCGGTCGAAGAATAGCAACATCGTGGTGATTTGTCCAATCAATGAGAAAAAATTCTCATCTTTCAACTTATGAAATTAATGCATCAAATGAATAAATTCATAGCGACAACATAAACAAGAATAATTGCTGGGAATGCTAACGAACTTGTATAAGTGTGGAAACAGAAAGGGTTGCGCAGTTTTCGCGAGTTCTCAAAGATGAAAACGGCGCTATTATCATAGCACTTCGTATCTCCAGTAGCACTGCAATAATTCTTAATAAGAGATAACAACTGCGTCCGGAGAGTCTTTTCGCCACTGTCGAAAATGGTATTTCACCCGGGAACATATTTCCAAACTTTTTGTATTTATCACATTAAATTGTCACGTGTTGTAACGGTTGTATTTTTCAAAGCTTCCAACTCCGAAGCGATTCCTAAGGAAAATTTTCAATTTATAAATTAATACTATATAAATCAAAGCCTAAACTGGAATGAATGTTTTAGAAAATTGAAAACGAACGATAATTAATAATTATATCAATTTTCTACACACATTTCTCCCGCCAAGCAAAACAAAAAATTTTCAACAATTTATTTCACAAAACAACAAAACATTGACCTTATTACTCCTGCGCTTGGTGAACTTAATCTGAGTCGTTAGAACTATTGATTAAAGTTAACAAAAGTTTTTCAAAAGTTAACTTTACGCACTTACTTTCGAGTTGTTTTGAACAAAGATATTTGTTCAAAAATTTATTCAAGTTTTATTATTTGGAGTTGGAATTTTCTCATTCAAGGAAAATTATTGTTTTTAAACATATCGACTATGTTTTTCCTTTTTTTTATACGTGAATACACAATAAAAAAAACTCACATTTTGTATTTTTATCATCAATTATAACAATTTATTCATCATTCGAAACGTTTCAAGATGTTTTTCAAAGTTCCATCCCAGAAGAATTTTTCATGTTGGGAAAACTCTAATCGATGAAGTTCAATTTCTCATCACAACAATTCGATGTAAAGTGTTTCGTAAAAACGCTCCCGTGCTTCGAATGGATTTCATTTCAATTATCAAGATTATGCGATATTCCTCTTTGCCAATTAAACGATTAAATGATTAAAAGAATCGCAAGATGAACTATACTAGGCCATAGTTGGGAGACATTTCGAAAAACGGGAGTTTTAACGTGCTGCTCAGAAGTAAAGTTGGCGACAAGTTTAATTTTCGCCGTTTTTCAACCGACGACGCAATTAAATTTTAGATAAAAGTACATTTTATTGAAATGACGGTTAAAATTATAGCGTAAAAAATCTATTCTTTAAAACTGCTTATTGCGTTTTCGTTGCAAAAGAGCTTTATGGTGATAGACTATTTTTTTTCTGCTTGATACGTTGTAATTACAAGAATTGAAATGTTTCTAACATCTTACGACAGTGATCAAGTGAGTTGATTCAAAGGAAATATTAAAAGAAGCCTTGATAAATGAAAGATTTCAAATTACACGACTATTCTCCTCAAAACTACATAGTGATTTTTCAAAATCGACACATTGGGAGAAGAATAGACAACTCGACTGTCACAAACATAACGTTCGATGCAAAAAGACTAGCACCCATTTTGAATAATTCACCAATCCTTACTTCGATTTTTAAAATCGCTTTCAAAAACGATCCTTTGTTTAAAAAAAGCTCAAAATTTTGTATATTGAAAAAGAAAATTAACCATCAACCACTATCATTAAGCACCTTGCGAAGTTCTATTAAATTAGCATCGCGTGAGTCTGACGTGTCCACTGAGCATTAATATATAATACAGAATGATTCTTTGTAACGCTAGGCAATTGTCCGGGACAAAAGGTCCGTGGGAAAAGCGGCACTCCTTTTAGGGTTCAGTTTACTTCTTAGGAATAATTTAGTATAGTCACACCGGTTTATGTTTTTGAATGACCAATGATCAAATATGTACATTGCAATTATTGAGCTTCTATTATGAATGTCACAAACCCACTAGTTTTTTTTTCCACTTATGTGGAAATATTTGTAATAGAAATTTTCGTGCTGACAAATAAAATATGAATATTCGATGAAACGAAAAATTTCACGTTTTTTCCCCCATCAATTACAGTTCGAAATATATTTTCGTCATAGTCGATACAAAATCACTGATATTATATCGATTTTTTTTTGACATGTATTTTTAAAGAATATATGAATTACCAGTACATAAACTACCAACAAATTACGAGCACATTTATCGTAAGGTATTTCAAAAATAACCCTGATACCACAATGTGTTTCTTTTTCGCTGTAGTGGTTGATACGCCATTTCCTGATTACAAAGTATTACTTCCTATTATGATGGTACAAGTTGTCACGAATTAATCGGATATTTTCCATTGCTGAAAACTAATTAACATGGGAGGTTGTCGCGAGGCGAAGAGGTGTTAACTGGGTGAAATATTATCCGCTACAACCAACTCACACGCAACCTAATCGACTTCAAATTAACGCAATTAATTTATTTCAATTCAATTTGAATGAAATTAGAGAAAAAATCGTGTTTGTATTCGACGTACCTACACATCGTTGGTGCTAAAATCGTAAAAACAAAGGGTAATTTGTAGTAAAAAAATTATTTTCGAATTAAATTTCATCAAAAAAAATATATATCAAGGAAGAAAATTTATTTTACGTTGGTACGAGTAATTAGGGTTAGCGGTGATTCTAAATCTAGGTACCATTGCGAAGGTGGTGTACAGCAAAGAGTTGCATGTCACACCGTTTCGCTTAATGTCTATTCTGAGCACGTCATGCATACAAGAATACACACGTGAACGATGTAAGAGTGAAAATTAATAGTTCCATTTTCACGGTTCACCAACTTGTATACATGTATCAGGGAAATCCTCTAATTTACATCTTACGATTTGACGAAATTTAGTAAAATTATTAAAATAATTATATCATTGTACTTGGAAAAATTACACGCTTGATTAAAAGACACCCGTACGGTTTGCATGTAAATTTACTAAATCTATTAAAAACCTGGGTAACAAAAATAATAAAAGTTTGAATTTAGAAAAAGCGTTAAGTCTTATTTCCATCGTTTAAACAGACTAACTTTTGTTGCGGCGCATTAAGCTGCTGTAAGAAGTCATGTTGGGACGAGAATGGTTTTAGCGGTTGGGGAAAAACGAGCTGATGTTACCTAACTACTTAACATGATGTAGCAAATTGCATTCCATCCCTCCAAATACTGCCTACCATCAACGAAAAGACCGCCGCCTTATTATTAACATTAGTTGTTGATGAGTTAGCATCGACTGTACTTCTGTCGCCGTTACGAAGTGTGATATGTACCGTCTCTACCAGGGGTAGCGGATTTCTCCTTCTGTCTGTTCAATCCTCCGTGGAATTCCGCAATAAGAATAGCTAGGTAATTTGTGCAAAATATTTCCACGACTTGGTCTTTTTTTTCTCTTAAAATTTACTTTCATTTTTTATTATACGAACGTTCTCTATGCTTTTACACAGCTTTTCTCCCTCAACTTCAAAAAAAGAATTTTGATTTTTCATTCATTCATTTTCTGCTATTCTTACTTTAAGGGAAAGAAAAAACATTTTTCGACGTAATATACAAACCTGCTTAGTAAACAAGATTTGAGCCTTTTTGCTTTTTACGTGATAGAACAAATATTCAATAAAAAGGTATCAAATAGTCGAAATTCCGCTTGGGCCATGTTACATATTTTACAACACAATCTTTCATCAGATTGAGTTCATCACTAAATACAGTGTGAAAAACGAGTCATGAACAGTATTTCACCGATAGATAGTAGACTCCAGAAAATAGATAAAAAACGTTAAGAAGACTAGTCTAACTTGAAAATTGAAGGAGCGTAAAATTTTCGAACTTGTAAATCAAAACTCGAGCAATTCTGTTGATAGAAAAAAATTCATGGAGACACTTTTGTAGATCTCATCACGTACAGCAAAATTAGTCGTTTGATATTTTTGCCTAATTTCTAAACTGAAGGAGTAAATAAGCGATTTCTACGTGATATAGCACCTTCGATATTGAAGATATGCAAATTTTGTTTCATCTTTGTTGCAGGACTGATTAAAATCTGCGAAAAAGGTAATGATAAAATTTTGCATATCTTGAAAATTTAAGGCGTCACATCGCGTGGAAATCTTTCTCGCTTTGTAACTCCTTCGGATTAGAAATTAGGCAAAAATATCAAATAACTGATTTTGTTGTACGTAAACGAGACGTACGAATACGTCCTTACAAATTTTTTCCATCGACAGAATTACTCGAGTTAATGAGTGCGGAAAAAATGATGTATGTACAAGTTTGAAAATTCAGCATCCCTTCAGTTTTCAAGTTAGACCACTCTTCCTAACAACGTTTTTTATCTACAGGATGAAAAACTAGTATTGCGCAATATTTCACTGGTAGATAGTACTCGAGAAAATAGATAAAAAACGTTATTTGAAGCCTGGTCTAACTTGAAAATTGAAGGGACACCAAATTATTGAACTTGTAAATAATAACTCGAAGAATTGCGTTGATAGAAGAAAATTCGTAACGACATTTTTGTAGATCTCATCACGTGCAGTAAAATCAGTTATTTGATGTTTTTGCCTAATTTTTAATCTGTAGGAGTTATAAAGCGAGAAAGATATCCACGCGATGTGACGCCTTCAATATTAGAGATATGCAAAATTTGGTCATTACTTTTTTCGCAGATTTTGATCGGTTTTACAACAAAAATGAAACAAAATTTGCGTATCTTCAATATCGAAGGCGCTACATCGCGTGGAAATCGCTTTGTTACTCCTTCGGTTTAGAAATTAGGCAAAAATATCAAATGACTGATTTCGCTGTACGCAATGAGATCTACAAAAATGTCTTCGTAGATTTTTGCCATCAGCAGAATTCTTCAGTTATTATTTACAAGTTCATGAAATTGGACCCCTCTTCAATTTTCAAGTTAGACCACACCTTCATAATATTTTTTACATATTTTTTGGAGTATTATCTATCCACCAGTGAAATATGATTCATTAGTCGTTTTTCACCCTGTATATCAATCAATGTACCATCTTTGAACTGAACATATATCTAAATAAAATTTCAATACAGTCAATTCACTACAGCATAATTCTTTTTAAATCATCTCAAATAAATAGAACACTGAAATGTGAGACAAGGTGTTCCACAATACGTTACTTCGGTATCATTCAATACAAATAGAAATGTTTTCATCGGCATCAGTTTTATTTTCCATTCGATTCGCAAAGAAAGGCTTTCTTTGGGGCTATAGCATTAAACAAAGCTTTTGATTTTCACCGTTCCAGCTATCTCACGCTAGGTGTTTCGATCCCCCCCGGCGAAAGAAATGATCTGTGTAATTTGTACTCAAATCATTTCCACGCCTTCAACCTTTACTATTTTCTTTCTTAGTAGGGTAACTGAGATGAGCACACAAAACTCTATAGTTTACTTTATTTATTCCAATTCAAAAAATTACACGCTTCATTGAATTCATAATCGAGGAATTCCGGTATATTGAAAAAAAAAGTGTAAATGAAAACCGAATAAATAAATAACATCGACTTCGCTAAGCTGACAATCCCCTTTTTTTCGTTTTTTTCATCACGATTAATGATTTTAACGAAAGTGATGATATTTTGGCACAATTTCATTACACATACTTCACGATAAATATTATCAACGATGGTTTCACGCCATGTAAAAATTCACGAAATGCATTGCTTTTAAAAACGAAAAACACACCGTAGAAAATTATTAGAAAAAAATTTCCCAACATGAAATTGTCACTTGGTATACGCAAGTCACGCCCACTCATTGTTAACATTGCTGGCGGATTTTTTTAAATAAGCAGTACTGCCCACTTGCGCGTTATATTTTCCTCACTATCGAGTACGTCTACGAACTAGCGAAATTTTACTCGTTCGAAGCGCAGCCGTCGAAATTGTAAATTTACTTCGCTCACTTCCCTCTAGTAGCGGTGGTTTTCCAATGGTTTCACAAAGCTGGAAAAAAAGGCGTACCTGAATAAAAATTATCACCAATTACCGATATCTTATTCAACGCTTTCCACAATAAAAATTATTCGCTATAGAAAAACTTAACGGGCGCTGTTCGTGAAAAATTTTTAAATAAAAAATCCAATCGGAAGTAGTATTTTTTTTTTAAGTTGACATTTTTTTACGACACGAAATTAACGTTTCGACGTATTCACGTGTTTATCAGCAACAATAATAAATATATTAAAAAGTAAATGGCTATTTCATAATAAATTTCATGATCTGAAAATGTGTATCTTTCGTAATCGCCCCATATTTCAAAATTATAAAAGACTTCGCTGGTTCACAAAAATTATGGGAAATTATTACGCAACGTATGCGTACATAGGGCAAAGGAATTAAGCGATAATTAAAAAGCAATAAAATTATTTCGCCGAAAAACCTTACGAGAACCTAAACTTTTGAGCAATTTATCCAAAAGATATTTATTTAATATTTTGCGAGTCATTATTTAACGCTTCAAGTTCTCTGCACTATTAAGAAAATTAATTTAGAAAATATTCAATCACGTTACTAAGAAAGCAGGTAAAGACTTCGGCAGAAAGTTATTTAATGGCTTACGAATAATTATAAAGGGGTTTAATATATTAAAAACGTTCACTGGCATTTCTCTTTAGCCTTTATTAAGGGTGATTTTCTGCAAAGGTTAGTCTCCTCCGGACTACCCTTATAATCCTGTTTTACTAAGACGAGTCTCTTTACTCTTACTTAGCAAGTCAAGATAAAGTTCTGCTGGTGAATTCAAAGTGTCAACTCTTGCGTTAACTAATTCTCAAAGTGGGGAGAAACTTTGGAAAGAAATACATTATCCGTCCTTTTGTCCGGCTTTCCCGGATACCTCTTACCAAGTACAACCAGTGTCAGGTTGTTCCAACCTCTTGAAACCTCACACGTTCAAAGTAACGTTTTCTGGACTTCGGCGCGTACAATTCGGTAATGTTTATTTTACGAGAGAATATGATTAAAAATTCATATCTTCGGTACAGATCTCGAAGATTTTTGGATTACTTGGATTTCCTTCGTCATCATATACTTTTGTCGGAAGCGTAAGACGATGGATGAAAAATTTGTGTAAAAATTCGTTTTTCTTATGCGACTCACGCGCTTGATGTAACAAGCCATGAATGGTAAATGTTGGTAATGCGAGAAGATGAAAAGTACGCTAGCATCGAATAATGAAACACACTCAAGAGACCTTTTAAAAGTCGTAAAACCCTTAGAACATGTTGCCGAATTGCCAACATGCTATAGGAATCATGCTCCGTAATTCATATTTCACATATTCCCCATACATCATCGTATCAACATTCTTTCGCCAAAGTTTCCCAATACGAAAAATCCTTTTTTAAATTTAACCTAAAATTAACCCATATTAAACAGGAAATCAAAGTATAAAAATTTCACGATAATTAAAATAACTGATACTAACGCCAGCAACTTCAAAAACCACCTTCTAAAACCTTAATCCAAGGCATTATGTATTCACCCTTTTATTATATAATCAAAGATGTCGGTAAGCTATAAAAATCTTTATTATTTTGCACTTTGAGTAAATTCATTTGCATATTGTTAGGCGTAATATCGCGTCTGATTATGTAAAAGAGGAGAAAAATGTGAATCCCTGCTACCATCTAGTATCATATTTTAAAGCAGGTGTACCGGTGTGAAATATGTAGTTAAAACATAACAATAAAAAGCATATGCGGGAAGGGTCGCGCGTATATTTTTTCAAAAATAAATAAAAAATCCGCTCACTCGGTACTGGCTTCGCGCGGTAGTCTTGAAAATATACAAGAAACCATCCCAAAGCGTAAAACTCAGTCATTGTGATTTATTAGACATTTTCATTAAATATGGTTTCGCCTATCTTCGCTTTTAAACATAACGTTACTTAGCCGCACACAAGATAACTTCTTTAAGTCCTAATTCGAATTTTAGACTTTTTCCGACATTCTGTTATGGTGAAATACTTCTTCCTTCATTTTAATATGACATCGCAACCGACCATGGATGCAATAACGGAGAGGAAAGGAGTTAGGGTTCGAAAACCCTCCTCTAATTACCAAAATACCAAAAACCAAGTGAGGTTTTTCATGACTAAGCTTACAAATGTACCAAAAACCGAGATAATTTTGAAAAATGTAATATAATTTGTAAAATTTAAAATCGAGAATAGTACAGACAAACATTTTCAACAAAACATACATAAAAGTAAATCATTAATTTATAAAAACGTAATTGATATAAATGTTATATTAAACGAAATTTGGCGATGACGACTGTAGGATTCGAGGGGGAATATGATCAAAGTTTTCAGCCATAGGTGATTTCATGTAAATCTATTTTCAATCCTACAATCCACATCATTTGTGAAAATATGCTACGATGACATCATTTTGTTATCCGAATTAGCATTTTTACTGCTCTCTTTCTCGTTTATCACCGTCTAAATTTGGAAAACTCGATAAAAATGCGCAAAAAAACAAACGATTTATTTTTAATATAGTAAACGATTTTCATTTTTTATCTATGATTTTTTTCTTTTTTTTTTTAAAGAACAAACTTGTCGGAAAAAAATTTAAAAAAGTAATTGCATCGTAAAAAAATCATTTTATGAAATTTTTCACTGATTAGTTTGCCAAAAAACCGCAAAAATCGCGTTTAACACGCTATAGCAACCGGTTGTGCAGCTGCCTTGTGAAAAAAATCACATATTTGGTATTAGGGAACAGTCCTCTTTCGAGCCCCGCAATCACTTTTTTGCACCCTGCTCACTCAAAAATAACCGTTTGTGACGTCCCACCCCCCATAGTGCAGCTTGAAAAATTTTTAATCAACATTTTCGTGAATGCTTCTACACTACCGACAGTTTGCCTAGTCGTTTTTTTTGCCCTCAAAAAATCACACTACATGAACACTTTCTCCACTTTGGCGTAAAGACTTAATATTTTTTTCCTTTTGGAATTTTATCCGGTTTAATAAAATGAGAACGTTTTAGCTAAGCATCAAATGGAAAAATTAAAACGTACGAACGTTAAAGAACTTTTCTCACATCATTGTCACAAGTTTCAAGAGATAGAAAAAAATTAAAATATAACTACGTTGGTGTTTTTTTAACAAACAATACACACGTTGGTTACCAGGCAATTCTTCTTGCTATGTAATGAAGTTTATTTAGGTGATGGCGTTATCGTTTAGTGCGCGGGAAATGTTTGTACGCTCTGCCATATTTCCCATTACTCTATGTAAATCAGACTTTCTAATTTTAATTTTCCACCCTATATTAAAAAGATATTTTCTCCTGCTACCGACAGGTTAACTCTTAAATACAAACCATAAGTCTGCACAACGCAAAATACTTTTGAAACTTGGGGTCTCAAAATTATTCAACGTTTTTAATCTTATACGTCCTATACTGAAGGTAAAATATACTGTAAATATTCAATATTTACTTTTTTTTCGCAAATAAAAATACGACTTTTTTAAGTTTTTGACTTACTTGTTCAATTGATGAAATTTGAGAAAATTTAAAGAATAAAATTCGAATTTAATCGAGGTTTTTGTAAGCATCTGAAATTAGTGATTTCGACGTTCAGCTCAGGTGTACTTTCATATTACGGCGCAAAAAAGTGTTGAGGTTTGTTATATTGACTCACATGTTGGAACACTTTTCAATAAGAAGGGTAGATCTTTTTCACCTTAATGATTCGCAGCCGCTCGTTTCAGTATCATTATTTTTTTGAACATTTGAACTTACTTGAACTTCAATTTTTTCACCCAATTTTTTTTTCTTCAAAAATTAAAATAAATTCACGTTTTTACCAGAAAAAATGTTTCATTATTTATTAGATACCTTTCAGCTTCCAGTCAATTCAAATTTCAGAGTGAGAAATAAAACCGAAAGAAATGAAATAGGTAATAATTGAACAATAATAAGAGAATATAAGAAATTTTTAATACATTTATTTAAATTGTCATTTTCAAACTTCGATTGTTCAAAAAAAAATCGAATTTTAAAGGAAAATCATGAAACTAAACACACACATAAAAAAAAACTTTGGAGAAAATTAACCATGTAAGAAAAAATAGAAAAAAATTAATAAAAAAGATTAGGTTAGCACCTATCATACTAATAACTAATAACTTGAGTTTAAATGGTAAATTTCAGGTACTCTGAGGAACCTAAACGTCCTCAAGCATTTATTTTCGTTGTCCTCGAATACCTCGTCGAATTTAAAATGTGAATCAAACATTATCTGTTTTCGGGATTCGTACTGCTCGCACATATCCATGATTTGTTATTGTTTAATGCACAAAATAGGTATTATCATTCCTGCAACTTTTTCATTTTAAATATAACGCAATTATATCATACATTTGGATGACCTGAACTACACAACACAATACTCAAGGAACAAGATTTTCATAAAAAAAATCACATGCACAATACGCATATCTGTACCTACATATAATAAAAAGGTCTAAAAATAGGGGAATACGTTTTGCTACTTAATTCCGCAGAAAGTTTCCTTCATTCATGCGTCAATCTCGCCAGCCAATCGCGCTTACAAACTGTTGGTACAAAATAGCCTGCGAAAATAATAGAAATCTAACGTTTTTGAAATTCGGAAGAAATACGTTGTCGCATTTTTGCGACACCATTTGAAAGTTTTATTCGCACGTCGTACCGGAAAAACGACAACTTCCGGCACTTTTCGTTTGACATGTTCGCCACAGGCGACACAGTGTATCAAAACATAACAACGTTACATAGACAACTGCTAGTGAGCTTTTTTTTTTGCAAATACTACTCAGATTTTTATCGGCCCCTCATTGACGATGAAAGCAATCTGTTTTCAGAGAGAAACACATTTCAACGATTGCCAAAGTCTAAAAAACCAAGTGTAAAAAATCCTTTCCTTCCGCTACACTGATCCGTAGAATCGTCTTAGTTCGGATTATAAAATTATTTTGCATTTTAGGTG
Organism: Maconellicoccus hirsutus; assembly: GCA_003261595.1. NCBI lineage: Eukaryota > Metazoa > Arthropoda > Insecta > Hemiptera > Pseudococcidae > Maconellicoccus > Maconellicoccus hirsutus. Next base: position 83,297 of record QBDW01004975.1, read on the forward strand.
TTATATGGTTCACAAATAACTTTTCATTCCTTTGTTGTAGTTCCTTTAATATGAAAATTTTTCGCATTCGGTGCTCTTGCGAGCTATATTATGGTCAAAATCTCATATTCAATGAAAACCTTGGAAATACATTACCGTCTTTAAAACTATTTTAAAGTTACAAATTTAACGTCAATTTGGACATTAAACGAACGTAACTGAACCAGATGTCAACATTCCCTTGTAAAAAGGGGCTTTCTTATTCCAGTAAGTACAATGTGACAGCAGGTGAATAATGTCACACAGCTACTTCCCCTATTCACTTTCTAAATAACTCTTATATGCTTTTGACTCTGTTTACTTATAACATCTCTTTTTCACGCTAAATATTTAAAAAAAAAAAACGAAAAAACGTCATGGGTATTTTTACCTACTACAATAAAACATATAAAGTTGAAACACTTTAAATTACGGTTTGCTGAAAATTTCATTAAATTATGTCACAATGCTGGTACGGTGACAAAATATAAGAAAAATTTTCCGCTCAAGTAATTCACCTTCCTGGTTGATTCTTTGTAATGAAGACGAACGTGGTGGTTTTACAAGTTATTAAGAAAAGAGAAAAGAGAAATCAAGCGATAAACTCACGAAATAAATTGAAGGGATATAGGGAATAGTACAGAATAGTAAAAGGCGGCAGTTTTATTCCCTCAGGTGTAAGCGGTGGTGATCTTAGCTAATGAATACTATTCATCAGATAAACCGGCAGAATGACGGATATTTCGGCTACAAAGAAGCATTCTAAAGCCGTCCGAACCTTTTAAATGAAACAGCCTACTTAACGGTTAAGTTGCAGCGGTTTCCTTGCAAATAGGTATACGCGAGAAGACTGTACTTTAATCATGTGGTTTGTTTAAATAGCGGTAAGAGTAATCTCTCACTCTCGTTTGTTATAAATCGTTGATTAGTGGTTGTAATTGCCTTACATCAATTTATTCGATTTTTCTAGCACCGTCTGAATTTCATGCAGATAATTTTAAAGATATGTAATTCATATGAATATAGGTACATCTCTTTCTCACGTGGGTGAATATTTCCGTACTCTGCAGACACAAATACAGCCAGGTATATATCTCCATAACTATCAAAAATAACTACTAAACTTTCTCTCGCAATAATACTTACTTAACACCATAAACTATGCGCTAAACAGAGATGTTTATTTACCAACTCTTGTTTGTGAAGAATCGTGAACTTGAATGTTGATTACTGAACTTCAAGTAGAACGTTAAAACTTATAAGGCAACAAGTTGATCCGTTTTGATTTAGTCCATTGTCAAAGCTGAGCAGCTTTTTTGTCGTTTGGTTCAAATAATAAATGATTTTCACGAAATAAAATTAAATAAGTAATTTAAATTAAAAGTTAGCTAATAGTTTTGCAAAAAAATGCGAATTTTCTATTATTTTTGAAATAGGTAGGTATTTAAATAGGTATAGTGTTCACCGTTCAAGGACCACTGCTACCAATTGACCACTGTTACCAATTATTGTCAATTATATTCAATAATCAACTTTCTCGTTTTTTCCCTGAAGTAAAATTTTGTACAAACTTGATAATTTTTTTATGAAAAAAAAAAGAAAGAAAGCATGCTATTAGTCATTATGATTGAAACACAACTGAAAATAGTTCATAACGGAGACAAATCGCAAGTCGTTAACGTATGGTGCTGTTTTGTAAACAAAGAAACTGGTTAAATTTAAAGTTGACATCTTGTTTAGAAATACCAATTAAATGGTACATATAACGATTAAAACTTAATTATACACCCCTAAAGAACAAAGCCGCATCCTCTTTATTATATAATAATCGTTTGAACCAGTAATTAACGAGAAGCTAAAAGCCGGTCTATTGGCACTCAGTAAAGCTGTTAAGAGATTCCCTTTCAGACTAGCTTTTGTTAGCGATAAAGGTGGCGAAAGATGTAAAGAGGTTAACGCGTAAAATTAGAGTGGCCAGTAATCGTGGACAGTACGTTGCATCGAACCCTTATTGTACCTTTTCTTCCTCTCCGATTATCCATTATATGGACGAAGACAATACCTTTCACCGTGAGTTATATCAAGAAGGGCACGAAGAGTTAAAAGGGTACAAATTTATTGTGTCTAACAAGCAGAACAACCTTGTTTGGCCGCTTTACAACTATTTTACACTGATTAAAACAATAACCTTCTTTTAATAATTGCTTTTCTATTCCTTCCAATTGCCAAGATTCATTGCTTTTGGGCTGAACAAAAATTATTCGTCAACTTTGTGTATATTTATTTATACAATTTATCGTTACTTTGGTATTCTATAGAAATTCTTCTCCGGTGTTATCTCATGCAGTATGTAGTATTGTTACTAGACGCCAGACTGACTTCTCAATTCCTCTTTCATGATGAAGTGATATATCTTCAATATAAAATCCAAGCATCCGAGTGATTCTTCCTTGTTTTATTTAATTTAGACATAAAATTTTTCAGATGAGGCGAAAAAACACTATCAGCGTTTAAAAATGTTTACTATCGACTTAAAAAAGGCGCGAGTAGCAAACGTAAAGCTTTTTATTGCATTTATTGCTAAACTGTTATTTTATTATATTGCGCAGTAGCATGTTACGAGCTTACCATTTTGTTGTAATAAAATCAACGAATTTTCCTGAAGGTTAAATCGTGTCTTGGAAGAATCACGCACGACTAAACTCAACTGAAATATATTACGAAAGCTTTAGTATATTGCTTTCTTTCGTATGCTTTTATCCCACACTTTCACAATGCTAACCGTAACAAACAACACGTAACGTGGAGAAAGATTTTCCAACAGGTAGCATAACAGACCATTTATTAGGAAATATATTATGCAGTTGCTTACCGCACATCTACTTGTATGAATTATTAAACGATTAACGAAAGGATTACCAAACGTAATAAAAATCAATGAATTTTGTACTCACTTCGGCATCCGAGTTGAGTGAAGTTCACGCGAGTAACAAACCGTTGTCATGATTGTTGCACAGACAAAATGGGCTTCCGAAAACTGCGATTTTTCAGACGTATTTGAAATTACATTTAATAAATTACATCACTTACACGAATGTCCAGATTTCGATGAAAGATGGAAAAACACACGTAGACGCACATCATTACTCGATTAATTGGTTGGTTTTTAAATTGACCAACGGTTGACCGCAACGTGATAAATGAAGATACTCTGTTGTCAACAATTCACCATAACACGAATAAAATTAAGAATAAAACTATTAAAACTACGACATAAGAAGAAAATAACTAATTGAATGATGAAGGAATTGACAATCATATCATAAATGGATAACGTTTTCGTCAATCGTCATAAGCGAAAATGACACGTGACACGACGTGAGCGAATTTTTATAAAAAACGCGATTGATTTCCTTCAGCTTGCATAGCTTATCCAGGAGGAAGAGCCGGAAGAGGAATGAATGAGAAGAATTGAGACGAGAATAGTGAAAAAGTGAATAACTGGAACTTTGCTGTGAAGTGTGACGACGTGACGAGTGCTACGAGTCGTGAGGACATTTCATTTTTCTATTTTTTTTCTCAAAGATGCTCACACAAAAGTATCGATAGTGTATCGAACAACAACAAAGTATCGATATCGATAGGTATCGAATCATCGATCTTGGAAAATCGATGGTATCAAAATATATACAGCAAATTATCGATAAATATATCGAATTCGGCGAAGTATCGATACTACCGCTACTATCGATATTTTTTGACGTCATTAATTTCCACCACCTGTCACAAAAAAATTGCAATATTTACGAATGCAAACTCTGAATTTACTTTTTAGACGAAACCGTGATGATTGGATTGAAATTTAGCGAACGATGAACGATGGAAACGATGAAATCAGCGAAATTGTGTGGAGGTGATTTTTTGATGTGTTTACCATTAATACGTGTTTTAATTGAATAGTACGAATGTGTTAATCTCTGAACCGAAATGTGAACAATGGAACAATCGTTTCTTACTTCTTGATGGTCATGGTATCAGATAATGTAAGTAGTTGGTAGCTAAGTACTAACTACAAGTTATTATTTTAAAATCTTCGGTTTTCTTAACAGATATCACTCTGTTCGAGTTATAATTACCACGTAAGTTGTACTCTATACTCATGGCAATAAGTCAACGCGATTTTATCATTCCACAGCGTCCTTGAACGACGATGTTTCAGCAAGAAAAGTATAAATGATGTAAAATAAATTTTTGCGACTAATCTTTTGGAGAGTTGGTACACTACATAGAAGCCACGCACTTTCGGTAAAACCATGAAAATACGTTCTCAAATAAAGGGCATTAACATTGAAGTACCGCGAAAAAGAGGACGTTTAGAGGCGTATTGGTCACTAGTGGTCAACGGTGTTACTTTAACGACGTACTTCTACATGGTCCTGTTTTTTATTTCATTTAAACGAGCATCAAATCGCATTACGAAGAGGTGTTGTTGAATTCTCCCTATAGACTTTTCATGTTTCTGGACGAAAGAGGTAATTTGACATGCGTGATTTTTTCATTATAACGAAAAGTTCATTTTGTTAATCAAGGTACATTTTTGTTGCTACGAAGAATCACGGTGATTACTTTGAAGATGAAATACGCGCTGTCTTCAACACCAAAAGCTACTTTACTAATGATTTTTTTCAATTTTAGTATTCCATTGCAGTAAATTTTGTGGAATAGTCGACCGAAATCCCCTGAATTTTTATTCCATCTACCGTTATTCTCAAAGGATCTTTCTTTTTTTCCTTAGAATCATTAATAGAACATAAAAATGCGGTTAGTCTGAAAAAGAGTATATAAATAGATAAAATAGCGATGGACTTTTCAGATAGTTTGGATTTTTCATTATAAAACCGAAAATGCGTTTTCAAATATGAAGTAATACAACAATAAACAGAATTTTTCTGCTGAAATCAATAACACTATAGTGTTGATATTGATAAGATAATATCGCAAAGGGTGTCCACTCAAATAGAACGAGCCGAATCGCATTAGTGACAATAATTCGAAAGAAAATAGCTACAAAGTATTGCTTTCCGAAAAGCCATAAAAATTGCAAGAAAAAATATATGTCGGTGTATGAAGGAGCGAAAAGGCTATCCGTTTTTGAAAACTAGCAGAAGCTGTCGCGCAGATTTCATTTTGAATTCATTTCGAGAATACGGCGTGAAATGTATGTAAATGAATTACTTTTGATTCACCCCAATCGGAATATTTTTTTCCCCTTTTTTTTTCTTCTTCTGAATAACAATGAAAAAAACAAAGTTGACTGACTTTTACCCTTTTTCTCTTATTCAATTAACCGACATTAAGGTTGTTTACTTTGAAAGTGGATGCGTTTACCTCGGAATTTCAACAATAATTTCCCAAGATATTTTAACCATTGAATCTTTTTCTTGATTACATTTAAAAACAAAAAAAATGATACCGACTTGAAAAATATTCCCTTAAATTATACCGTAACATTTTTACTTTTATTTTTTGGTGGGTGGTTTGGGAATATTCCTTTAATTGCGGTTCTCGCCTCGTCCGATTTTGAGGTGCGTTGAATTGAAAAACTTTTAGATATATTTTCATGTACAATATTATAAGTCACATCTCTCATCTATTATGAAAAGTGTTTGTAATAATTTGCATCTTTTTTTTTAAGGAGATCCTTTATCAAAAACACAAACAGAAGAAATTGGTTGAAAATTTATTATGAATTATCTTCAATGAAACGATATTTTTTTCAAATGATCAGAAATCATCACTACTTACCCTAAAATCTATAACCTTTCGATGGTCCAACTTACAAAATATTTTATGGCAGCTACAGAATATCTTTATTCTACCATTTGGTTAAGGGAAAAATAAAAGGAATAGATTGTAAACCTATTCTTAACATCAGAATAACGTTCACCCGCAAGAAGAAGAAATATCAATAATAAAAAACCAGCGAAAAAGAAATAGTAGTCACTTTATACAATTTATTTGCATACGGCAATAATAACGTCAATTGTGGCCGATGACCAGTGGGCATTGCGACGCTCAGCTACTCCTCTTTCTGGTAATATATTTATGCAAAATGAGACCGGAATCGAATTTGACCGGAAGAATTTGGCGAGAGGGTTCAATACGGCGGAATCGCACGACACTAACTTGGATTTCCGTTTTTTCTTTTCGTCGTGAGTAAATTTGTGTATAAGATGTACGAACAAGAATATCGAAATTTGAAATACGGTCTTGAGGGTGGACGTTCTTAGTTTTAAAAAGTTTTTATAGCTTGAAAATTTCCTTTTTATATTGATGCATGTTACACGTTACTACATTCTTTCTGTTCCGTGTACTTTTTTACGTCGTGATAAATTTATCGAAATCTTGTTAGCTGAGAAAATTTGGAATTCATTTGATTTAAAAGATGATTATGTTTATTTCAAATTCAATGTGATTATTCGTGGTTGAAAATTAGCCTATCTTGAAAAGTTCATTCACTGTTCTCTCAATCATCTCATCCAACTACTTCAATTCTGAAAAAAAAACAATGGCTATTTTACGATTGTATTGTATACTATGTATAATGAAACCGACTCAAAAGCACGTGTTAAACGTTAAGTTTTATGTGGGGTAAATTTGCTAAATCGCTTCTCATTAGATATTTTGTTGTTAATTGGGTATATTAATCATTCGTTGACATTTTCGTCCATTTCGCATAATCACTTAATATTTTACAATATTTCAACGTAGCTAACCTGTATCTTTAAAATATTGTCGTGGAAATTTTGATCATCGTTGAATGCTTTTCTGCAAGTTTCAACGGTAACCTTAGAAGCTGCGTCCACTCGATGTAAATTAATGCTTCGTAATTCGTATGTAATGCGTTTCTAAACCTGCTGCCTTTTCTTATATTCGATGCGACGACGGATTGAAACAACGTTGGAAAAATTTTAATATTCATCAAACGTTACGTGAATAAAAATTTGTATATTGTTGGGTTACGAGATACTGAAATCTCATAACGCCGAGAGAAGATTTATTTTGAAATTATATGTAAGTCAAAGCTTGAGAAGGGTGATCACAGATGTTGACCAGTCGAACTTCCCTCTTTACCCTTTCTAGTGACATATTACCACAAGAATACGTGCATATTTTTAATATTCCTATCACGCTTGGGGTGTTTTTTTTTAGTTCGCCATCCATCTGATAATATTTGTAAAATGTGGAAATAACGTAAATTTGAAATACTAATGCTTATCTCCGCTGTCTTAAAGTTTTGGTTTATTTATAAAATGAAAATTTTCAATAAACATAAATCATTTTTTTTTTATTTGGTATGGCGAATTTATTTTGACGAATTTTGACACCAGTGCCATACCTATGTAGCTACTGTAATCATACTTTTAAAAAGTACTACATAAATATATTAGTCTTTCTAGTATCTATAGTACTTACCTTTATACTGCTATTCGTTGTACATTGTTTTTCAGCCCGAGAAAATGAAGCCGGGTGAGAAATACAAATAAGGGTGGAATCGATAACCATGAAAGGGGCATTAAATGTGGAAATGTGTGTAAAAAGAAAATTTGTACGAAAGAATGAAATAGAATGAGTACGATGCGTCCGTGGAGATAGTTTGGTAGAGTTAGATAAGTCCCTAAGGATCATTGAGGACTAGCCCAAGCCCTTTAACCAATTATCTTTCCTCTAGTTCTACTCAAGACTCGATTGACATTGTTGAATTATTTACTTTGGTAGCGTTACTATGAGTACTCCATTTCACTGGGAAACTTTTCTATCAATTATCAATGAATGATGAAATCTCGTCCGAAAAAGAATTTCTTTTAAATTTTCTTTGAAGTTTCAAGTACTTCATATGTTCAACGGAATTCGAATTTTCAAAGTAATTTCATGTAAACAATTTTTACCACATTATAGGTATGAAAAAATTAAAATTAATCGCTTATTTGCTAATTTGAGCTGTATTAAATTTTTCATAGCGACTGTTCGTTTACTATTAACTCTCAAAGAACGACATCGTTCTCTGTTTGCAATTAAACGGCTATTAATGTTCGGTAGGCTGGCAAATAGCTGTTAGCTACCAAGATCACTTTAAACGCATGGTACTATAAATGATTAAAGTCTTTTCGTTCTTTGATGAAATATACCGTTCTGTTCTCATTTTACTTGAAGGCCTTTTCTTTTCCCTTTCCTTGTGACTTGTGATAATGAGTCGAGCTAGCGTAAGAACTCACTTGTATCACCTATTCGCGATTGCTTTGAGTGAGGCATGTATTTTTCGTATTCGGTTAACATCTGAACACAATATACATTCGTAAGTTTTCAGAGGTAAAAAAGCATTGTAAAAAGGAAACTCTGTGGAATGGAAATATTAATTCAGAATGAGTAATACTCGAGTGGAAAGTGATAAGAGTTTATACGATGCGTTCTAACGTTTGCTTTTACAATATATTTACTACCGTTGAAGGAAAATATCGAGGTGTAAATTTACTATAACTGAAATTTTTCAACTTTTTCAAAATTAAGTACCTATACAATCTTTTTGTAGTTTTTCATGGCAAATAGAAAAGTAAGCAAAAATAATCTCGAGTTTTAAATCCGCGATAATTTGTCAAGCGTGCAATTTTTTTTTAGAAACAACTGATACCTTGAGAAAAAAAATCGCTGAATAAAAAAAAAATTCATCGAATTTTTCGAATCGTTAATACTTTTGAAAGAAAATTAATCCGCGTAAAGTCTGTTACCTTTTTTTTTCTTAAGACAAAAAAACTACAATTAAGCGCAGTGGTACCGGATAAAAAAAAATAAATCGGAAATTCTCACTTTTAATTTTAATCCGGAATAATCAATTTTTTTTTTAATTTCGCAGCTGATATTCGTTAAAAATGGTATTGTGCGCATTGCACTGTAAATCTGACATGCTTGACAGAACGTTTAATTACTGTAATGAGGGAAAAAGCCACTGAGAGGGAACCGAAGATTTTTGTTAATTACAATTCAAAGCTTAAAAAGGAACTCAGCAGCTTTAAGAATAAATGCTTGAATAGATCGCTGGGTTTGAATTCGACAGCTAGTCACTCCCTTTTTCTTCGATACAATACCATCCACTTTTACCCTTTTCAATTCAAATTTTCTTTTATTTTAGTTCTTATCTGCTAAAGAATTTGAAACATTTTAATGGAATTTGTATTTGTGAATTAAAAGCTCTCAAACGATTCGAGAAAGGATTGCGGTGAGGTGTTTTTCAGTTTGCCAGATTATAAAGAAAAGTCAAGTACATGCAAGACGATATACGATTGTAATTTTACGTGTTTCATGTTTAAAAAAATGACAACCTGATGACATAAATTACTACACTCGTTACATATTAATAACAATAAGTGCCTATTGTTTGCGATATGATAAACACGCTATTTTGTGTACATTTCTTAGGTGGTTTTTATTTACATAAAAACCACATTGTTTACTTTCACAAAACTGTTCGTTTTCCGTTAAGAATATTATTTGTTTTTTCTTCGTATTAAAAAATCATCCTTTTTTTTTGGTGTGTTCTAACGTGTAAGTTAGTATTTGCTTCGCTTTCAAGAATTATAAAACAAATTTGCTTTTCAACTTCCTGGTATTTTGCTTGGTTCGGAAATAGAATTCACGAATAATTCTGTTGAAATTTTACGTTTTTAATGAAGTTTATATTTTAACATATCGTGAAACATGTTGAAATTAATAATCTTTTATAGGTGATTTTTCAGATATGTAAATTTTTTCTCTCCTTTGTTTAGAAGGAGTGTTATGTACTAAAACTTCATAATAAGAAATACATAGAATAATTCCAAAGATTTCCAAGTCTAAATTCGTATTTTTTTACAGCGGTATCCTGATCCGTCAGTTGAGAAACTACTATCTGAAACGAGATCGTTGCATACCTATTATCAAGAACATTCAAAATTATCAGGTAATTAATTTTGCTTTTGATTTCATTTAGTGATGGAACGATATATCCAGTCCGATATCTGTCGATATTTTATCGATATTTCAGTCACGATATATATCGGTTAATTTATGTAATTTACCGTAATTGTGTAAAAAAAAGGAAATTTTAAAAGATTGGTAATTATGTTTGTAAAGCATGTATTTTTCATTTGGTGACCTATCTGCAGCGTTGCCAACCCTAGGGAATTGTCCCTAGATTCAGGGATTTTCAGGCTTTTTAGGGCGTCTAGGGATCTTTTCTAGGGAATTTTCTTCATTTTTAGGGAATTTCCTTCATTTTGAATGAAAAATTTGCGTTTTTGCCACATTTCCATAAAAAACCAAGCAAAAAATAAATAACATATTGAAAAAAATGAAAAAATGTACTTTTTTCTTTCACCAGAACATGGAACTATCCACTATCTAGGATAATATTTAACGCACTTGTCATTGCCCATAGTCTACATCGTTTGTCATCCACTTACTACTGATACTTACTTTACTTCGCATTATTGTGCACATTGATGATAAATGAAAATGATGATGATTATTGATTTTGCCCGTTTTTCTTTATCTTTTTGCCGGTGATGTGAAATGCGAATGAATGATGATAAATAGTGGTTTAATGGTAAAACTTTTGATTTTGAATTTTGAAACAATAAAATGCATAAATATTTGATTAAATAAGTCATTTCTCCTCGTCGATATTTAAAAGTGACTGGATCACTATAAGAAAATGAACGAGTCCCTTTAAAATACAAATTAATGCACGTTATCTTGCTAATTTATTTTATTTACACCTTTTACGATGAAAAAAAGTGGTGAAATCAAGCAGCATTCGTAGCAATAGCATTCATGACAGAGATTCGCTTCATTACAACGTCAGTTAACGATTTTTAGTGAACTAGGGAATTTTTACCCAATCTGGGAATTTTTTTCGGCCCAACTAGGGAATTTTGACAAAATCGGTTGGCAACGCTGCCTATCTGGCTATCTTGCCATCAATACTACATCATCGTCGAACTTTGTCTTGGGTGAGCAATCTATGACACTATTAGAAATCCCAAGTCCGCCTAAGTGTGTTATACTAGAACACATTTATTTTATTTTTTTCATTTTCGCCATATACAGCAACTGAGGCTTGAGGCGATTTTTGAAGGTGTTATTTAGAAGAGGTGTTTGAAGCCTGTTGCCGAAAGGAAGGACAGAAGGTTTTGAATTTTGATAGGGTCGTCGGAAATAATTTCTTTTGGATCTTTAGAGGTGAAAAATAGTGATCTTTCTTTTTGATATTTTGGACAATGAAAGAGAAACTGGTTGATCGAAATTTGTATGGAGCAGATATGGTATATTGTATATTTGAGGTTAGAACACATTTATTTCTCAATAACCAACTTCAAAATTTGTAAATAAATATGTTGGGTTCGTCATGTATTGGAAGTATAAACATTTTTGATTACTTTTTTAATACAATTCCTTTGCTGGTTGCAATTTAATTTTCCAAATACCGCCGATTTTCTTTTTTAGAATTATTTTTTTTAACCAGGAAAAAAATGTAAGTTCTTTCATTGGTTTTTTTTTTGCTTTCGTTCTTATTAGTTTGAAAAAAGAACGATTCCAACTTCTTGACTTCTTAACGATATTATACTTGGCTGGCTCATTTTTTTATTATGTTTTTTATTTATTTATTTTTTTTTACAATGTATATCGTTCGTTTTTCACCCTTATCAAGAATTAAAAAAATTTCTCGTTCGTATTTATTTATTATTATTGTTATGATTTCCATACCAGCAACATTTAAGGAAAAAAATGCTTCTTGAGTTTCTTTCGAAAAACTTTTTAAAGTTGTGTATGTATATTAACGTCACGAAGCAACATCTTAATAAGCACCAACGTGTTAGCTTCGTATCACTTCGTTTTGTACCCCACCTTTGCGAAATTTCTCTTTTGCTCGGTAACGTTTCCTGCAATTATTTAAATTAGCGCTGACTTCCCAAGTTGTATCTTGCTGGTGCACCCAACGTATACTTTTAACAGCTAATTCGGTTGATAGCTGTAAAGCGCGGTAACATTCCCTTTGAATATTCTTTCCTTGCCTGATTTATCGAGTGTAAAATTAACGGCTTCGTTTTATTTCCGGAAATGTGGCATTTTCCAATAATAATAAATGGTGTAGTCTAGGCGAGACGTCTGCAATCGATAGTGCAAGGGAAAAGATTATAATAAAATAGATAAGTATATCGAGGAATCTTACGTAATCGTGTTTTTCATCACCGCATCTTCAATGCAACGTCGCAAAAAAATGTAAAAACCTGAAAGAATGATTCGAATTGAACCCATTATGTATTAATATTCCTAACGTAGTCTTCGCATTTATGTAAAAATCCTCCAAAACGAAAGTTATATTTTAAAGGGGAATGTCACGGTTAAAATAGGTTTTTATTAGTTGTTTTCCTGTCTGTTTGAATATTTGTTTAACACATATGGTGAAAAATGAAATAAAAAAAATGAAAAGCCAGAAAAAAGACTAAAATGCCCAACAGGTGGTACTACACGTTATTCTATGCTCGTTTCCCCTCCTTGTCATTTTATAAAACAATTTATCTCTGGAGTGCTTAACGCTGTCTGTGGAAGCATTCGTATTCATTTCTTCAACGCATAATTGTAACCTTGGTTTTTGATTTGAACAATCCTTTTTTTTTCTATGAAAGAGAGAATGAGCTTTTATTTTGCGGGAAATGTGCTAAGATTTATTGTGCGTGCTTAACGCCGTCATTTTCGAAGTGTTTTTTCTTTCATCGCGGTGATTTTTCGTGCCTAGTTTGTTACGAAATAATTTGTTGGGAAATGTATTATTAAATGATTTTCGATCTCTGTTTCCGATGTTTGTAAACATTTATGGTACAGAATTAAAAAATTAAAAAAATTAAAAAATATTAAAAATTTTTCAAGCAAAAAGTATTGAAAAATAGCGAAAAAATAACGTAAATTTATCAAGTCTTTATATATATGTACAACTATAGCAGTTAAATTTTAACGGAAATCAAAATAATATTTATACAAATTCACGGCGAATCGGTTATGCAACTTAATTAACCCTTGAAAGAAGTACATCAACGTTGTGTTATCACCTTGACCGCAGCTGGCTCATCTTACCTGTATGTTAATACTTGAAACAAATATTTTTCATTTATAGAGATTTGAAAAAAATCACAAACATGGGTTTTATTTCAAATCGATGTTTATAGATAACCACAAAATGAAAAAAATCGGTATATTTCGCGTTTACTACTTAACAAGTAAAATTCAGTTATAGCGTATTATCCAAAGATAATAAATTATTAATGTGTAGACAACCCTTCGTTCATTTCACGCAGTCGTAGTAATTTTAAAAGTTTTAAACTTTAGCGAAGCTGTATAATAAAATGGTATAGATTATTTGCGTCTGTCAGTCTTGACCGAATCGTAATATCTTTACGAGAATTCGTTTTCTGCCAGAATCGCAAATCAACGATAAGTTTTCATTGTTAAATCGTAATGCATTTATTTTAAAACGAACGGTGATGTTTTGAAAAACAGGAAGGACGGGTTACTAACTTTAAAAGACATTTATTCAACGGATAGTGACCTCAGCTCGCAGCATATCTTGAATGGAGGCTGATTCCGGATGTAGAGCTGGACGTTACTATCCAACATGTTCTGAGCTCCTTCTGTTTCCAGTTCCGCTTTCTATTCACTATGCTTATGTCTTTGTGGAATTTTCTAGCGTTGGAAAATTCATTTTGTTTCACTTGTGAAGTCTATCAACATCACGATGGACGTTGAGTTTCACATGAATCGTTTTGAAAAAGGAAAAATATGTATTTTATAAGTTGAAAGAAGTCCATTCTCTATTTTAAACAAACGTATTCAGAGATATTTTTATTTTGCGGATGTTTTCATTTAAAATTTTTCTCTCTTCGATAAAATGTATATTCATTGTATATAAGAGTATGATTCATATCGATTGCAAAGCTTTTTTTTCGTGTTTACCTTTATTTTTATTCTCGTTGATCGTTTTTATTTTTAATCTTTCTAAATCATTTCGTATATTTGTTGAATTGATTAGACGATGTAGTAGTTTCAAGAGGGTGCTAATTTCTTGACCATTTCAACACTTAATGTGTTTACTCTTTCATCAAGTACTTTGATATGAGTCGTAGGGTGTACAATATTTTCGTAGCCAATTTCAACATCGTAAAATGTACCATCACTACAACGTGCAATGCCTAAGTATACATGTTAGCGCAAGTAAACGAGTCACAGGATAAGTAAGGAATTACTCCACACCACCCTTCCCTCTATGAAGGAATATTATATACTCGTAACAGCGGAATTGTCGCGGATATCGATGTTGACTGTGGGAATGAATCGCTTAATCTTTGTGAAGTGAGATAAAAATATCTTATCAATTTAAGACGACGAATTTTACGAACATCCTATACCTTCATTTCATTTCCCTATGCTAACATTTTCTTCCGCCGTTATTTCTTGTCGCCCTCTTGATTAGCAAAATAATGAGAAATATTGCGGAATAAGAAAATCTGAATACTAAATTTATGTAAAGCTAGTAATATACTGTGCTTCTGCGGAAGTTGCTCGTTAAAGGGAAATCTACTGTAGCATGATTTTTTCTATCTTAAATTACTTACCTTGACGAAATAAACAACTCGATGTATTAATTACTGATGATGTATCTACGAAGGGATAATATTTATTTTATTTCATATGTCATTAATAGTATTTTTATTCAAAAATGAAGAGTACTAGTTTGTTCATTACGAATGTATAACGCTACCAAATATTTGTGGTTTTGGAATTTCCTCGCGCAGTAAATGCTGAAGTTTTTTTTTTCAAACAATCGAAAAGTTAATAACTTCATGTCTCCTTTTGGTTTTCAATATTGTGGTATCATTTGTATTCGGTGAATTTTCATATGAATCTCATTTAGTTTTTATAAAAGTACATAAGGGATGTAGTTTTATTTTTTTGTATAAACGGTTCAAATTGAAACGTGTAGCTGGATATTGCTTTTTGATGAGAGAATAATCATCACTTATCTTTTTCATGTGGATGGGTGTATAATTCCAAGTTAATTGAATAATAAAGTAATGAAGTATGCTATTTTATGTAGATTTTTATTTAGCTATGTCTGCAAATAATACTGTTTTTTTTTTAATATCAAAATTTTTCACGAAGTTACACAGGTAATTGAAAATCTTTACAAAGCTTGTATTTAAAAAAAAAAATGGTTTTATCAGAATTGAAGCAATGAAATATTCTTGATCAAAACTTTAAGAAGTTTATTAAACATTTCATGTGAACTGAAGCAACGAATGAGAGAACCGAGCTGAAAGATAAGCTTAGATCAAATAATAAACGGCATTTATTAACACAGCCACTGCGTTTTCAAGGGTTCCCTTCGGTAATATTTTACCAATTAATATAACTGTTACTTCAATCCATGTATACAACATGAAGCATTTTACTACCAGGTAAATCACATTCGCTTGATTTAACCAGAATTTAACAGGAAGGTTAAACGTAAAATCATAAAATTCGCTGTAATACGGTTGGAGTTGAATTTTGCTATTTTTGTATCACTGTCAAAATATTGGAATTTTATTTTTATTTATTTATTTTTTCAAAAAACAAAATAAGCATATATGATTTATCCAATTGAGAGATGTAGTTTTTATTGATAGTTACTGTTGTTTTTCCTTTTAAATAGTAAAAAGCATGACAAAAATCAATCAGTTTCATTATTTCTTATTTCTCGAAATAAAATATAAAATAAATGGGAAAAAATCTAAATATAAAATTAATTTGTATTATTCGTTTAAATAACGAATCACTTTCAAACATAAATCATTTATACTTTTGGACTTGTATTGCGATTTAAAAAGAAATCTTAAAATATCTTATTAACTTCGCAGATGTAAATAAAATGCTTTTTAAATTGACATAATGATGTTTTAATCGCCCTTTTTAGATATTTATGTTGATTAAAATGGTATAGGGATAAAATGTTCAACAAGAAGAAACGCTTTGAATTATAATACATTCAAGGGGCAAGGCTTAGGTATTAAACATGTTTAGCCACGAACAAAATTATTTCCATCTTTGTCATTTGTTTTGAGTTTTATTTATTTTTCTCCTTTTATTTTCATTATAAAAAAAGTGTAAGGCTAAATAAAAAAAAAGAAAGGAAAACTTTTTTTTTACTATTTAAGAAATATGGGGCGAAATTTCGAACAAAAAAAAAGCCTGATTTATATTAAGGGTAGAAAATTGAAGGAATAAGAAACTCTCATCGTTATTTAAGATATCTAATCGAATATCCCTATTTAAAATTAAGGTTCCGAATTGCATTTCGTTTTGAATGGAAGTTTTGTATTTTTGTATTTAAATTGAAATTAACAGTATAATTAATGTTGAAAAATTTCATTGCATACGTCTTTTCACTCTTTTTATAGCCTTTTTTTTTTAATCGTATAAATGGTACGAGGTTTTTTTTCGTGTATTTACGGTGTTTAGACGAGAGAAAAGCGTGAATTCGTATTTTGTGTTATGATCGCACCAAAATGTTGTCTTTCACGATAGCAAGCAAACTGTAACTCTAATTAGTATCCTTTGATGTACCTATGTTAAATGATATCATTAATGGCCTAACAAATGTAATAGGCCAACTAAACTCTTGCTCTTTAATTACAAGCCCGAAGTTTAGTGACAAGAAACCTCGCCTATTAACCTCTTGTCTTAATAAAGCATACCGCAGGACATGTAATCTCAGGTTCTCAAACAGCCAGTGGAAGGGAAGTTCGATTTATGTTAATTGGGTTTATGTTAACACAGTGTAACATTTTCAGTTACAGTTTGTTTCTATTTGAAATTCACGTATTAAATCCTCGTTTAGTCATCTGTTGATTTTGTACAAAAGATAACGCCGCAGTTTGCGGAATTTAACGGAGGTGATTTGAAAATTAGTAATAATATCGGTTTATCAAACATGTAAAGGGTCATGGGAGGTGATTTCTGTATCAATGGAAAACGTCAAATGCTAATTTTTTTCCCCGAGAATG
Organism: Maconellicoccus hirsutus; assembly: GCA_003261595.1. Lineage (NCBI taxonomy): Eukaryota > Metazoa > Arthropoda > Insecta > Hemiptera > Pseudococcidae > Maconellicoccus > Maconellicoccus hirsutus. The sequence goes on from QBDW01004975.1 coordinate 100,447, forward strand.
CATCGAAGAGAAAAGGTGATAATTTATACGAAATCATCGCCATTGAATTTCGTTTCGTTTTTAAAAGGGAGAGAAAAAAATCTTCACGTATATATTCAGTTAGATATGTCGTCGGGTGCGTGTTGAAAAAAAAAACTTAGTGAAGAAAAAATTTTTTTGTTTATTTATTCGGCATATATTAGGCGAAAAGCATTTTAAGAGGGAGCGAAATAGGTTATTTTAAGATTCAAGAAGTAAGCTCGCTATTTTTCAAAGTGTAGGTATGTGTATCGTCATCACATATGGCTCAGTCATTGTATTACCATTTAGAAATAGTGAAGTAAAGCTGCTTTAGCATGAGAAGCGTGCACAAAGCGACAGAAGTGCGTGGGTATTTATGCGAATTAGACGACGGTAGTAGAAGAAGAGAAGAAAATGTAGATAATATTGCGCCAAAAGGTCTTCCACCACCTTCCTGCGCGGCAGAAAAGTAGATAACGAAACACGCGGCGCGGGAAGACCGGGATGAACGATATGTGTGAGAAATACTTTCGCATGTATAAAACTTAGGCAGGCAGAGAAATGAACCCGAAGCCGGCAATGAGCTCGTTACATACGAAGTACGGGCGCCTCCAACACCCGTTGGTGAGTAAGGAAAAGACTCAAATTTGCATACAGCACATGACGGCTCAAAACTTTCAACAACTTTTCCTCTTGCTGAATTGTTGACATCGCCCGCTTTCTCTAAAAACGTTTGGAAAACACGCCCGCCCAAAAGAGACAGAAGATTTCGCGGATGAAGTTCGAAAATGGAGATTTTTGTTGACGCTTAAAAGGGCAGCAGAATGTCAGGGGATTTTAAAACAATGCCGGTGCATTATACCGTGTCCGGAAATTTTAGGTTTTTCCACAACGTTGAATCTTTAGAACTAACTTAGTTTTGTCTTAACAGTAAACGCGATATAGTTATAGATCATGTACCCGACGCTTTTAGAATGTTTATACGATGCAAGTAGAGGCGCCGTGCTATTATAAACATTCCATGTTTCCTTCCAAGTTCTACCTTGTGTGAAGATAAAACCTCAACTCGAAAGAAAGGAAAATAAATTATCTAAATGAAAACAATTCTAGGTAATAGATACGTAATGTATAATCTTACCATGACTTTTCTTCAACAAACGCGAAAACTTTTCATCAAAAATATCAATTCGCAATACAATCTCTTCTGAAATTTCAAAATTTTTTCCCAAATATCCAATCTTCTTTGACAACATGAATCTTATCTCAGTTATCAACCATTTACGACGACTTCAGTTTCACTGAAATAGCCAAAAGTCTACGTACAAATGCGTCTAATACAAAAGAACAAGTGGCGAAATTACCGCGTATACGCTTATTTGAAGCAATTTATTCTAATTTCCCACTTTACGCGTTATAGCATTTAAATTAACCCTTTACGGGCAATTTTTCAAAGTTTCCCTTTCTCAAAAAGAAAAAGTAAGTATTTTATTTTGAACAAGAAGATAAAAAGAATGTTATTAGAAGAGAAAAAATCCATTTTTGCTCTTCTAAAGGTGGAAAAAGCCAAGAGCCGGATAAGTCAGTAATAAAGATTAGTGGATTCATTTTATGACGGTACTAAGCTTGAACTTTTTTTTATTAATTATCAAAGGAGATTCAAAAGGTCTTACGCTTTCATTAACATGCTTTTTATGCGCGTTGTAAAAAGATTTTCAAAAATTAAATGCTTTTTAAACATAATAATTTCGTATGAAAATACATCCGCCCGAATTTTTCAAAGGTTTCAGGAATTAAGCGTGAACCTACGTGATCATTCATTTGTCCATTGTTGTAGTATATCAACTTTATACTTGGGGAAAAGTCATCTTCGCTTTGTGTATAGAATTGGTGAACTTGTGAGTGTTATGTTCAGGGCCGAAGAGGGGGGGCAAATGGTCCAATTTGCTTGGGCTCGCATTTTTTGAGAAAGCTGAATATAATTTGAAAATATGAAACAACTTGGCTACGAAACTGTAGGAAGTTCTTCAGTGGCGTAGCCAAGGGGGGCCAAAGGGGGCAATTGTCCCCCCATGGCCTTTTATTGTTTGTTTTGACGTATCGTAGTTTGTTTATAAATTAAAGGAATAGGTAAATAAATCGTTTGAAATTTCTGGTTTCCCTCTAATTAAAAAAAATTTTGACTACCTGGACTCGTCTTGCCCCCCCCCCCTTGCCATAATCCTGGCTACACCACTGAAGTTCTTGATGTTCTTATCTTGAACTGATCGATGACTTTGCTCAGAAAAAGGCTCCAAAAGGGCATTTTTAATGATTTGTACTTTTTAGACTAGTTATTTTGTAAGTGTACAATTTTTTATACCATTAAATACCTTTTTTAAACCTACTGGATTGATGTGGGGAGGGGGGAAGGTAAAACATTTTTCATGGGGCCCTCAATTTTTTTACCCCAGGTCTTCGCTGGCTCTCTACGACCCTGGTTATGGTCATCCTAGTGCAACGTATTATTTCCTCATGCTTCAAATGGGCTATTTCTTCAACATTAAATGGAATATTTAATTCTTCTGTCATTCAATTAAAGCAATTATCTGAATTTTTATTACAAAAAAAAATTATTTAAATGTTGAGAATATTATTTCAAAAAATTGTTTAATTTTATAAAAAAAATTGAAATTACAGGATCTTATTTTGAGGTTCCTCGGATCCTACAACTTCAGTTGTTGATCAAATGGGAGAATTTTTTTGACATGTTGTCTTAAAACATACACTTGTTTGTCCTGCAGAGCGATATTCCACAATTTTAATTTTCCCATCCAGTTACAGGGATTTTAGTGCTTTTTTGCTGCAAAAATTGGTTATGCAACCTACTATATCAGTAGTCCCATGTTAATTTATAAGCGTGCAAAAACAACGTATTTTTCGTTTTGAATTTTTTTAAACTTTACTCATTTACATTACGCTTGAAAATCTTTTTGTATAAATCAGAAATGGTTAATTATCCATTAACGATTTACGTTTAATAATAACAAGTTGTTATAAATCTTTCGATTTATTCGACAGAAATTTCACGACGTAATCGAATTTAAAGGCGCGCAATAAACGTTAATATTTTCCGTATAGCAATTGGAAGAACAACGGAAGCCATTTCCAAATATTTGTTTTTCAGATTAGCGGAGTTTTTAAGGCGAAACGGTAGGCAAAGGGAAATGCTGCAACGCCGAAGGCTAGACTATCGAGTTAGCCTGATTTATGATAACGGCTGTTATAAAATACAAAGGGGTTCTCGTGTTAATAACTTTAATTAATATTTTTTGTGTTGTTTGCCGAAGAGAATGGCATAACGCCCAGCCTGCTGCCGTTTGGTTTCCTGCTTTCCATTCGAAGGCGTCTTTGGAACGGCGGCAAGAAGAAGTGGTAGCTCATAACCGACAACGTTTAGGCTAACTGCCAGATCAGATGACGACCGAATAACTTAGCCTTGTATCGTTGTTAAGGGTTATTTTTGCACTTCACTCGTCGGCTGGAGTTTAAAAAATATGAAATGGAAGTTCGAACGTAGTCTTGAAAATTGGAAATTTTTTAATTTTAATGATTTATATTTATTCAAGGTCTTTATATATTTGAAAAAATTCGTCGTGCTAATTAAACTCGTGAAAAATTTCCTATTTCATGAAAATTAAAAGTTAACAAGATGCATAAAATTTCTTTTATTTCTTGGAAATATAATCAAATTGGTGGAAAGTTTATGACAAAAATATCGGTTTATTTGCTAAATTATTCATCTTCTAAAGGTGTTGTACCGTTTTTTTTTAATTAATTTCTTTAAATACTTATTTAATTCGTGCCCAATATGCGAAATCTAGGCTTTCAATTTCACATTCCTCTGAATTTAAAACTAACGACTTCCTTGCACCTGTTTCATAATATTTGCATATTTTTGCATTCATTATACATGTTGCATAGATGAAGTAACAATATCTTGGTTTCATATTGTTGGCCAATTATTGTGGTATTAACAAACCATCAGACAGTAAAATTTTTTTTTAATAAGGAGTACTGGGTAATTGATACATTACTATTTATGGGTAAAAAAAGCGATACCTTTTTCCGAACCTCGATGTCAAACTTTTTTTCTTCTGAGCATCAACAATTTTCTGTGGATGGATGAAAAAGCGGAAATAAAAAATTCGCCACTTTTTTCTCGATTTTTTGGTTTGTGATAAACCGTCTAGTTGTTAAGAATAAAAAAAACAAAAGAACCCTCGACTCCAATCTCCAAATAGTAATTAATACTCGATCAAGATTACTTAAAATTCAAATCCTGTGTTGTAGCAAAAACACCAATTAAAGAAAACCCTAAGGAAATTGACACCAAGATGAATCTTTTACGATCGAGGTTTTTTCTTCTTAAATCGTAAAGGAAAAAAATACTTTTTGTCTATGTTGGTAATTTAATTAATAAATCAAAAGTTTTTTATTTATTCATTCGTCTGATCTCTTTTGGGGCAGTTTTTACCCTTAACTTTTTTTCTCATTTTGTTCGACTGCTTCCCTACGAAATTCCTGCAGAAAACGGTAGGGAAAGCGATTCGAATAAAAATACTATTTAGGGTTTACGAATGTTGCTCATTTCAAGTTCGATGATAAATTACAAAGTACAATTTTTGCAATAAGTTAGCTATTAGGAGTGTAATTCAATGCTATGTAGTAGGTTTCGATAATTTTTAAATGAATTTGGAAAGTTATAAGTTATCGTGTTTAATCTGCGTATATTTACATATGACAGATTTGTTTAAAAGTGATGAATATACAGGCAGGTTTTAATCAAGTGAAAATTGTTGCCAGTGTTTTATTAATAGGAAATTTCAAACAGATCTACAAATTTTATCAATTACATTGTATTTTTCAGCAAATCGAAATTATCGAGCAGAATTAATATAAAAATAATAACATCAAATTTTCTTGCGAAACACTTGATCTCTCTTTTTTTTGCCTTTCACAGCACACTCAGTACGTAGGTTGTAATTCTACTCTGATTACTCGAACACAAACAAAATAAGCAATTAATTAATTGAAAGTTCGTTGAAATAGTAACATTGATTATAGTAATCAAGTAACAACTTTCCTTTTATAAACGAAGTTTCACTTGTAACCGAAAGCGCAGTCAGAAAAGAGAGGCTTTCCACTATCGGAAAATAGCTTTTAACAAACATCGGCCAACGTTCCGAGAGTCGTAAAGTCCACTAAAATCTCTGAAAGGAGCCAAATGAAAAATTCAAATTGAATTAACGGAGCTTTAGTGACCCTTCTTATTGGTTGCAACGTAGAAATCTTTCTCCTTCGTATTCAACTAATTACTTGCCTTTCAAACCCGATTTTCCTTAGCATCGCTTTCTTAATTAACCGATGTCTCCTTAGATGCAAGCCAAACAGATAAAATGAACGTGAATGTGTAAAAACAGTATTAATTTAACCTGCCGAATGACCGAGGTTGTACTAATGAAAGTTTACGTTGAAATGTCGTGTCGTCGTGTTCAAGAACCATTACGCGTTTGTAAAAAATATTACTCTGGAATTACCTTGAAAACACTATTTTTCATTCTCATCTTACAGAAAGAGAGAGAGACCGTCCCATGTTCAAGGGAGCGTTCGTCGACAAGTAGTCAAATTGAGGTGTTAACATTTGAAAAATCCGCGTCTATAAAAATAGTCCTCAGTGACGGGTAAAATTTGCATTTAAATTGTTCGTTTTACTTTTGCGGGTAAAAGATATGTTTACCTATGTACCAACACTATCTGTTTAAATTTTGCTATGTTTCTTTTAAAATATCCTATTTAGCTGTATAGTAAACTTTTCCAATAAATTGTTTTGTTTTTGAAATTTATACTTCGTACCTACTCTGATAATATGTCGGTGTATTGGTATTTCCTGCAAAAGTAGAAGATAAAAAGTTTTCGTTATTGTGATCAAAAATTATTTCAGATATTGATAACGTCAATTATTTGAATAAACTTTAAAATCGTACACATTCTCGCGTCATGAAATAGCTTTTCGAATAGATTATATTAAATAACCAGACTGTAATATGTAGTTTACAGACTTACACTGGAAATAACTTTTACGTTTCTGTATACTCGATTGTTCGAAATAAGTTTTTAAATATTCTCAAAATCGGTCGTGAATAGTTTTGGCGAAAATTATCGATTTAAATGAGAGGTTGCATTTTTTTTTTTTTTTTTTTTTTTTTAGTCCAGTCAATCTAGCATTTGAGCTTGCAAAACGAGAAGATAAGCTGAATTTTGGTATATACCTATTATTGGATACCCTTTGCAACATACTTCACTCTGGAACAAAAGTCATGTTTGCAAGTTCCCTTTTTTGTGGATCTAAGCCCCCTAAAATAGGTTTTTCGCTTATATCTTAATGAAAACTGGTTTTATCAAAAAAATGGTTCAGTTCAAAATTAAAACCCACTAAATTCTCTATAAAATGCATATATTAAAAGTTTATGTAACTGGCTTAGATTCCGAGCTACGTGCGATTGAAAAAGGAGCATCATTGACAATCGGTAATTAAAAATATTTTAACAGAAATGCATAGAATTAGTAATATATTGTGTGATGGTTTTTCAAAACAACAATTTTCCAAGGCCATTAATTACCATCATATGTTTGAGGATGCTCTTGTATCCTTACTCTTTACTTTTGATAGAAAGGCCCATCAGCGAGGAATTTTTTTACCACGTTATAAAATCAATTTCACGCTTAAAAACATCGAAAGCTATTCGGTTGGTATTTGCTAATTCAACCGCAACGACCAGTATAATTAGCTGGAAAATAAGAGAAAGTAAAAACCCTCGAAATGAATTAGGGAGATGAAGGCGGAAACACAGATGATAGCTAATTTTTGGCAAGGTTCTTTAAGTCATGGCGGCGGCGTGTGTATTGAAACGTCGATTTTCCTGACGTTGCGATGTAAAAACCGGTGATAGAAAATCGGCTCATCGATCATACAATTAGTCTGGAGATTAATCATGCCACCCTTCAAATTTGTGCTGTATCCTTCAAGTAGGTATCAACGCGTAGTCCTTTAACGACCCTTCCCTCGAAGTTATCTTTTACCGTTGGCTGGACCACGAGAAATTTCTGATAGGGTTTCGTTTGGCGTTATACTTTTTGCCAATTAAGCTTTTTTTAGTACGCTGTTTACTTTTTTTTTTTTTTTTGATTTATCATACTTTTTTCGCGAAATTTGAACGATTAACCTAACATGTTTTCACTTACTGACAAGTTACAAAATAAATGCGTGAAGTTAAAATCTAGGAAAATCCTGTGGCTTTAGAAAATGGTGAATTTTAGTCTGCTTTAATTTTACATTGCACTGATTAATGATTAATGTGCGTAGTTATGATTTTTAGTTTTTAAATGACGACAGAAAGGAAGTGTTGAAACGAAAAAAAAAACAAATTGTTACGAATCGATAATTAGCAAAAACTAAAGTAAATGCGATAATAAACAAGCAATAAATACATCTAAAGAAGGGTTAAAAGTTGTTGGTTATTTTCTTTTTATGGTACATTCGTATTACGCGTATTGCATTGTAGTGAAACAGTGTATAGTGGCGTCATAGCGTTAACAAGCTTGGGAGTCCCTTATCTATTGTAAAATGAGATATAAGCCATGCAATATAGTCGTGCGTTCGGTGGTGTTTCTGGGCTAAAGATTTTTTTTTCTTCTTAACAAGTTCTTTATGTTATTGTGATATAGTTGTTTACTTTTTTGTTCTGGCGAATAGACTCTCCCCAATGAGAAGGGGCAAAAATGGAAAAATAACCTTTGGTGCGGACTCGAAATAGAAGTTTATTTTGAGATAATTTGAATTCTGTTTTATTTATGTCTTATTTGTTGTATGTTTGAGTAAAACCTGCTCTCGATAGATAGGTTTTAATTGTAATTCATTCGGCCAATATACCTTTCGTGATTCGTGAACACATTAGTACCTTGTGTTAATTGGAGGTGTCACCCCTGAACCCCCCTCGCCTTGCTTCGCAATGCTCGCTATCGCATGATCCTTTTTCTTCTATTCATAATAACTCTCAATCGTAATTATCTTTTCAGCCTTAGCCGATTTTCGATTTTAATTTCACCTCGCGAGGGGTTTTGGGTCGAATGGCACGAAATTCAGTATGTGTAGTTAGGGAAGCGATATTTTTGATTTTTTTTAAATTTGAAGCCCCAAAATGGTATCGAAGGACGTATCAAAAGTAATTTTGAGTTATTTGGAAAAGCTTTGTATTTTGACCATGGAACACGTTGATAGTGAGAAAAGAAAAGAAAACATATTTGGAAAAAAGGCCTTTAAAAAAAGCGTCCAACTAATTTTAATTTATTCGAGTCTATAATTTTCAAGTTCGTGTGGTGGAACCTCGAACGTCCTTAGTACGACCTCTCTAAAAAATTTTTTGTACCCCCCACCCTCCGTTTTTGGAACTAGTGGAAAAATACCTATTTTATAACCATCTACGAGCGTATGGCAAGGTATTTTCAAAATTTGACGAAATTCGGTTTGCTCGTTCTGACATGATGAGGTCAAGAAGAAAATCACTTTCTTTTCAGGTGACACTTCGAAAGTTCGCTTCTCGATTTTTTTTAATTTGAAAATTGATTTTTATTTTATTTTTTGCGAGGAAAATGATGATGATGCTTATTCCCAGACTAAAGCTTCTTTTCAAAGTTACGGAGCTTCGAAGTTCAAAGTTTAAAAAAATACAAACTTGAGCAGCAGCATCGAGTTGTATGTCAATTGAATGTATTTTTTCGCGAGAAATTAAATAGCCTTGTTCTTTTTCGCCTGTGACCTTTCGTTCTAAAGTTATTGAACTTCAAAGCTCAAAAGTTTCTGAAATTTTAAAGTTGCTTTATAATACTAAGCGATATGTCGTTTGTACTTGATTTTTTGCAAGAAATTCGATAATATTGAATTTTTTGCGCAAACTGTACAATTTCAGAAAATTTTGAACTATGAAGCTCAATAACTTTTGAACGGATGATCATAGGCGAAAAAAAACAAGTCTATTGAATTTCTCATGAAAAAGTACATTCAACTAATATACAGTTCAATGCTGTTACTTATGTTTGTATTTTTTTTTTAACTTAAAACTTTGAAAATTTATAACTTTAAAAATAAGCTTTGGTCAGGGAAGTGAATTTCGCCATCATTTTACTCGCAGGAAATTAAGTAAAAACAATATATCGCTTGATATTATAGAGCAACTTTATAATTTCAGAAACTTTTGAGCTTTGAAGCTCAATAACTTTCGAACAAAGGGCCATATGTGAAAAAGGTCAAGTCTATTGAATTTTTCGTGAAAAAATACATTCAATTTACATGCAACTCGATGCTGCTGCACAAGTTTGTATTTTTTTAAACTTTGAACTTTGAAGCTCTATAACTTTGAAAGTAAGCTTTGGCCTGGAAATGAACTTCACGACGGTTTTTCTCGCGAAAAATTAACTAAATATTAATTTTCAAATTTAAAAAAATTGTGGAGTGAATTTTCGAAGTGTCATCTTCATTTCATATGTGTAGATTTTTCATTCATAGCGATCGTTTAATGCAACAAAATATGCATTTGGTTTTTTTACTTTTTTATCGAAAATTCTCACATGAACTGGTAATTGAAAAGCATTCAACGATTATGCTATCTCATAAATATACCTGCACTTCTGTGGAAAACTGTAAACGGCGTTTAACAAGGCATAAAATTGTTTTTAACAAAACACAAGAATAATCTTTCTAATAGGGAGGCTGTACGATATTTTTTTCGCCAAGTGTATAGGAAGTGGAGCTCGTTGACTATTTTTCATATTCCCGATACACCTTTATGCGTCTTCAGATTGTTACGGTTTGCTACCCTTGAAAAAACCCTTCATTTTGTTTAATATTTAATCTTATCTTCGTAGAGGGAAGAAAAACAAAGAAAAAAATTCTCGAGATAAAAAAAGCAAGGTGGTATCGTATTAAAAAAAAATGCGAAGAGAATCCACGCGCTTCTCGGGAAAGTAAAAAAGATATTAAAAGTTCATCAGCTGCACCACAAGACTAAACACTTTCCGTGACAAGCCGGCTTACGCTTAGACGCTATATGCGTCTTTTAAGCCATAACCGTAGGCAACAAGTAATAAGCCATAAACTGGAAACTAACTTCTTGTACGACCACTTCCGTGTAAAACAACCCTATTTGTTTTTCATTTACAACAACACGTAACGATGATTTTATAGAAAAACATTCAAAGATATAAGTACTTTTTCATGGGTTCGCGTATAAAACATGAAGAAGATGAGGGGCGAAGTGGCATCTTGAAGGAACGTTTTTTGTCGTCGAAGATTTATTAATTTTTTCGGACGCGGGTTTATTTACAAATTTTCATCGAAATCAAAACACGCTATTATGGGGAATAATCCTATGGTTACGTAGATACCTGTGTTTCAAGGTCTTTCAAACTAAATTGGTATCGTTGAAACTACGAAGAAATTTTTCTTACGAATTTTCCCGCCAAAGTTATGAAAAATAAGTTACCAAAGTTTAAGTCGGTAAAGTTTTGTCGTTAATTTTGAATTTGATTTTCTTCTGCTAAGTTCCATTTTCATTCACAAGAGTAACGCTGCAAAACAACTGGCGGCGTCTTGAAAACATAGGTAAACTAGATGAAATTTGTCACTGGGTCAATTTTTTCTATTCAATGTCGGATGATTTTACACTCGAGTGAGAAAATCGTTGATTACAAATAAAATGTTTTCATTGATTGGCACGTGAAATGAGCATATAATGAAATTTTTTTTAATTCGAATGATCGTTAAAAATATTCATTTGCAGATGATCAAAATAATGCGAAACTTGATGAACTCGTGTTTGTCACAAATACTCCTTACGAAGGGGTTTACGCTCCTTGGACTTTTTCAGGGTTCAAATTCTTTTTGTAAATTTATGCTTCAGCATACCTGCTACATTATGTAGTGAATATTGTATGTATGAAGAATTTCATCGAGTATTAAGATCAAGCACATATAAATCACATTGTTCGTGAATCACTTTTTTTTCAATTGATTTCGAATTTATAACAAAGAGGAAACCTTTCATCCTTTTTCTTTATGTTGCTTTTACTACTGCTACGATGTGTATGTGGTTGGAAAGATAATGGGAAGATTTCATCTCGATACTGCTCGATCAGTTGGAAGTATAAATTAGAAAACAGACTGGAAACAACGCTTAAAAATGTGATAGATTCTAATCACGCACCAACACGGCAACAGAGAAAACTTTACTCAAAACAAGCATGCGATATTTTCGTCGCTTATCGGAAGAAAATATTAATCCTATATAATCCAAGCGGAATAAACGACTCCACGTACGATTAAAGCTTTTCATAGATTTAGCCAGCTTATCACAAAAACGCTTTCCTCTATCCTTTTACAATTACTTCATAAACTAAAAACTCATTTCTGTCAAATTTTAAAGGATCACGAATAAATCCTCGTGTTTGCCGAGTTGAAAAGCGTTCAAGATGAAACGTGTGTATAAAAATCTGAATTAAAAGTTTCGCACAATTAATTATAATTCGTTGGTTTGAGTAAAAAATTTCAATTATTCAAAAACTAGAAGCATCAGCGGTTGTATTTTACGTAGGCTTCCGGGTGTTGAATGTGGTTGCTGTCAAGAAGGACAGAAAAAGGATTATTTTTGTGGCGTTAGTTCTAGGTTCAAGGCTGTCTTGTAACATGGAGACTTCTGGTCTCTCTGCATGGCAGCTTAAATTCTTGCCTCTGTAAGCCGCTTCCCTGTTTTTGACAGCCGAGTAATTAACACTCAACACCCTCCGTTCTGAATTCCCGTACTCGGTCTAACATTAAAAACCGTTCATTGGAAATGCTCGCCGTGTTCCGTTTTTAAAGAAAAACCAGCCAAAGATGTGTTGGCTTTTGGCCGGTCTTCGTAGGTAGAAAGTGTACCGGAAAAATTTCATTTCCGAAATGAGCACGAGATCGTTATGAGTTTGCTGGTTTTGTGCGAGCAAAAATTCATTTCCAACGCCTCGTCCTGTAGTAATTTAAATCCAAGATCGTAGCTAATCGAGTACCTTGAACTTTCCAGATGGAGATTTTAAACTGGACAGTGACAATGAAAAGGTTAAAATTTAAGTACTAAATCTTCAACCTGTTTATTGGTATAAAGTGGCTATATCAAGGTTATTCTTATACACATAACTTATTTCACACATTTCAATTTTTTTACGCTAATATTTTGCATTTATCATTAGTAGGATTTTTTTACTCCTGTTTTGAGAGGAACTTTTTGCATTCGGTTGAATTATAATTCCAAGCTGTATGATTACGTGAACAAATTAGCAACATTCTGGGGAGGAAATAAGGCAGAGCTAAGAGTGGGGTCTCTCTAACGAAGAATGAACTATTTCTAGGACACCCCACAGTGATCCAAAATAGCCAAAAAACGTGATTTAATGTTGTATAGCGATTAAAAATTATTTTCATGTCTCTTATCACGTTTTCGAGGTCACTGAGTGCGAATCTGAGGTCATTTTTCATTTTGGAGTGGGGGGGGTGAACCACAGAGGAAGGGTTATACTTGGAAATAGTGGATTTTAACATGTGGTATGTCAAAATGTATGTTTTTGAGGTCGCTGAATTCAAGAAGTTATTTTGCATTTTGGAGAGGAGGGTATATCAGAAAAATTGAAAAAATCAGAAAATTTAGAAAATTTCAAGTTTTACTCTGTGATAAGTCAAAAAAAAAACTGTTTTTATGGTCGAAGAACGCAGATTTCAAGTCGATTTGTATTTTGGAGAGTGAAAAATCTTCGTTGAAAGTATTAATTTGCATATGGCCGAATTTGACTTGCAATAGATCAATTTATATGCGTATGAATTTTCAACCAAAATTTGTGAACTTGACGTAATTTAATCGCGTGTAAAATCGTTCATCGCAAGTGGTCGCTAAAATTGCAATTGCCCCAGTTTCAGGACCATTTAAGGCTACTTTTAGTCCATAAAAAAACTTTGATCCGCTTGGATCCCATTACTTTTATCCTTTTAAAAAATTTTATTTCACGAAAAAAACGGCCATTTTGAAAAAATGAAAAAAAATACTAACTTCATTGAGAAAAAAACCAACCGAGGTACAAAACTCACTATCGAAACATAAAAATACGCAAATATGTTACAATCTTAATTACACATTTAAATATTGACGTATTTTTTGCAACATTGTAAGAAAATGCATATTACTGTTTTGCGGGTGAGTGGTGGGTGCAGGGGTGAAAAAAATGGCTGTAAAAATCTTTTTTACTAGTACTTGGACTATCTACTCTTCTACTGTCACTCTTCAATATCATGTAAAACTTCCGTTTACCTTTATTTTATTGCTTAAATCACGTTTTGAGCCGTTTTGGACCATTGTGAGATGGTGAAGTGGATTTTTTTTATACTGAAAAAGGTCATTTATTTTGAAATGTTTCTCATTTGTTTTAAATTAGGTACGTTTTTTTCATTTTGCTGTTTCAGAAAGTGTCAAATTATGTGACACCCGCATTTTTTTCCTTCTCTTGAGTTTGCTTAGATTTTTTTGGGATGCAAAATTTCATGTGCAGCTGACTAAAGCCACACATACTTGATTTTTTTATTGAAAATTTTTACGAACAAATAATTTTTAAAAACACTAATTAAAGACCATTGTGTGTATGTATTTATAGTATCTACGTATTGATGCCATATACTTCAATTATGTCAGCATGAAGCAATCTATGCCTGAGATTTTTTTCATAGGTAAAAAAACATCCTTCCATTACCCAACCACATACAGAAAGCGAGTACCCAAAAGTGATTATTATAAATAAAGGTAAAGATCTACCTAAACATGGAAGAAATAGAATTTTACCGAGATCAAATCCCAAAGGTCAAGAGGCACGCATTTGCAATAGGACCTCTGTCTTTTTAATTGATCAATGCTGCCCTAGCTGGTATATCCCGTGGTATTTGCTTATCCCTGAAATACATCCTAATAACCACGTGCGTTATGGCACCGATAATATCACATGTTAAATACTACGGATGCTGCGTATAAATTCATTCAGTATCCCGTTGAGAAAATTTTTGTTGCATTTTGCGTATAATAAATAATACCATCTGATCGTGATTTTATGTATTCATTTTCTATGATAGTGATTTATTTTATTTTTTGAAATGAGAAATGTTTCAAATGAATTATCCATGTCATATTTTTTTAGCGTATTTAATATATTTTTATATCTTCGAAAGAAACATCACAAATATGTAATGAGGAACTTAGCCTACTTGGAAAAAATCCTATGTATTGTGTAACCATGCTTTTCTCCATGATGGGAATTGTGTTTTTTTTTGTTGATAATAGATGTATGCTGGAATTTCTTCTTACCTCAGATAGTAATACTTATTATGCTGTGAAAGAAGTACTTATCACTGTTCTATTTACTCCTTTTATAGCTCCCTAATCACTCATAAAAAAGGGTTAATTTAGAAAGACTACCTTGAAATAGAAACAACCTTTATTACTTTTTTTGGTGCGTATATTTTACCCGCCATTGTAATTTGATTAAAAAAAGAATCTACACTGCGACATAGCGGAGTTGTGGAGTTTATTAAAAATTTCGTTCATTTATTCATTCGAAGAAGTACATGATTAACCCTTTGATTAAAAATTAACTACTTGAAGGCTGCGTTGCCTAACATCGGTATATTAATTGAAGTTTAAACAAATTTCTCCTTTGTAACCCTTTCTTACAATAGTGGTACTTTTTCCCTTGGTTTTTCTTCGAGTTTATGTTTCGTTGAAGTTTCGGGAGGATGTGGAAATTCGTCCGTTGATATGGTCTCAATTGCAGCGTAAAATTTCCGTTGGTAGAGTAGCTGAAAAAGCGTGTATTAAAATTAATTGTTGAAGTGTTTCCAAGATTTGTGCTACCTCTGTAACGCGCCTTTGTTAGATATTCATGAGTGAGGAATTAAATTTCTGCGAAAAAAAGTAATAATTGTTTCATCTTTGTGGAAGAACCGCTAGTGTTGGCACGCGACATGATTTATGTGAAACACCCTAAATATCTGTGTTCCTGTTGGTTGAACATCAAAGTAAACCACAACCGAGTTAATCGTCGTAAAATGTAGTTTGTTCTATTAACGTTCTCACGCTTTCGGTGTTTTCTTGATGAATGTGAAATTTTTTCACGCCGTGAAAATTTTTGCTTATTGGTGTTGAGTTATTTTTATCTCGAAATTATCGTCCCCCTTTGCGGGTCGGAATTTTTCACCACTTTACGCGTAATTCGACTCCGATGTCATTAGGTGTTTTAAAATGCTCGCGTTTTGAAGCTTTTAGAGTAATATTCGCATCGGGATTCGCTTTAAAATTTGCATTTTATAGTTTCTATTAGACAGTGCTTCACCTTTGTTTTTTAAAGTAAATTCACTCTTATAAGTAAATTTTCTTTCTTGAAACTTTGCCGAAGCAAGAAATGTAAAACGGTGAAAGACTGCGAAGAAGTGCGGGTTTTCAACGTATTTACATTTAGATAGGGGCATGAGTCTGTAAGGGTAATTAAAAGTCGAGAAGCGGTTTTATTTGAAACTTGCGGGACCTTTCTTTCAAATGTCTCTGGAATGGAGAAAACTCACGATGTAAAGTTTCATCTTTATTCGAGTTCAGTTGGCATTTGCTACGTAAAAATCTAATGAATTTTAGCACACGAAATTTATCTGTAGTCGATGAGAGTAATTTTAGAATATAAGATCGACCTCTAGAAAATTATTTTGATCGGTTTCGCTTAAACGTAGATGCGCTTAAAATTTAAGTCGTATTAATTAGACATCTAATTTCAAACAATATACACGATTAAAATCGCTACGATTTTCATCGAGGAAAAAAAAAGTATCGGAGTTCATTAATTCTCCCTTCAAAGGTGTTGTACAAACAATTTACCAAGTATTTTATTTCACTCTTTACAACGCAAACGGCTGTGTTTAATTTGTAAATAAAGTGGCAATAATGAAAACTGAGTGGTTCATCCTTTAAAAAAATAATAATAAAACGCGAAAAAAAGAAAAAAACGGAAAGAGAGTCTACTAAGGACTTAATGAAGAAATGATGATGAGGGCTGTAAAGCCTTTATAAGCTTATTCTTGACACTACACACAAATCTGATCAACAACCCTTTTCATTTTTATTTTTCCCCTTTTCGTCAGAGCCGATGTTTAAACGTTTACCTAGTTTTTTTTTCTAATCGGAAGTTGGTAAATTATGCGGTCGGGGGTTTTGAAAAAAAAGTTCGGTATTGGAAGAGAAAATTCTCTTCGAGTTTTGTTAATAAATTATCCACTACCTAATTAGAAATTCCGCCAAGGAATGTTCTTAAGTTAGGTTCGTAGTATTGTTTTTAAAAAAATGCAACTTGTTAAATAAATCTGTGGTAATTGATATTGCTACTTTTACCGTTTTACCATTCATTTTGATAAAAACAGTATTTGAAAAAAAAGCAATGATGTCGATTTTTGCAAATAATCATGTAGTCTAGTCAATCTAGCCCGAAAATGGTCTCGAGCTTGCAAAACGAGATGATAAGCTGAATTTTGGTATTTACTTAGTATTCGATACCCTTTACAACATACTTCACTCCGGAACAAAAGTCATGTTTGCATGTTCCTTTTTTTGTGGATCTAAGCCCCCTAAAATCGGTTCTTCGCTTATATCTTAGTGAAAACTGGTTTTATCGAAAAAATAGTTCAGTTCAAAATTGAAATCCACTAAATTCTCTACAAAATGCATATATCAAGAGTTGATGTAACTGGCTTAGATTCCGAGCTACGTGC
>QBDW01004977.1:0-14831 GCA_003261595.1 Maconellicoccus hirsutus
TGGAAAGAGCTAAAAATGGAGCTCGTTCATAGATGGCGCACCTACGTTTCATCTTTCCCCACCTAATATCGTGTAGTTTACGCATGTGTGCATGTCGTCGTGAGTAACACGTTACACAAATACCAAGAAATTAAAAATAGGGGAGCGGTGTTTACAACGATACTCGTATTAAACCTGCAATTTCACGTAACGCTATCTATCGTCATAGCGGTTATTCAATATTTTACGCGCAACCGTTTTGTTATACCAGTGGGCTATCTTTGCGAAGGTTGATATATGGAAAATTGTAGTTTTTAAAATTTTACTCGAAAACGGAAAGGTTTTAGAAAATTTTTATTCCTTCATAATTTGAAGAAAATGAAATTTTCTATTATCTGATATAAAAATTATTACGTTTTGACCATCTTTACGGTTGCAAATCTCATTTTTTCTCACTGATTTTCAGATTTTTTCAATGCTTTGCATAATTGCATTAAGATTACTTCAAAATTATTTCAGAAACTCTTAAATCTTGAGTTTGCAGAATTTTTTCCTCTTTCCAACGATATAAAAATGATATTTGTTTATATATTTTCATAAAAAATTTACTATTAATTATTTTATGGTTATGTTAGTCTGTAAGTATTCATTTTAGTGTCGTTGAAAAGAAGAAAAAATTCTGTAAATTCGAAATTCACAAAAAATGAAGACTTTCTGAATTAATTTTGAAGTAATTTTAATGTAAAAAATCTGAAAATCAGCGAGAAGAAGCGAGCTTTACAACTGTAAAAATAGTCAAAACGTAATTGTTTCTATAATATAAAAAAATAAGAATTTAATTTTATTTAAATTATGAAAGAAGAAAAATTTTCTCCTTCCGTTTTCGAGTGAAAATTCAAAAACTATAATTTTCCTAGATATTACAGTTCAGGTATCTCGTTTTCAAGTGTTTCGTCACAATGCCACCAGATGTCAGTCACTTTGAATTGCGTTGACAATACTTTGGCGTGTATAAATTCATCAAGATCAAATTACGAGTACATTGGACATTAATTCTTCATGACGTCTCACCACAGATTATGTACATTTTTTGTTGTATTTTTTTTTTAATCTGTGATGTTAAATTAATTTGCAAACATGGTTACGCGATGAATTAGCGTCACGGTGGCATGTTTTGTTTAATCATTTTCTTTTTGTTTTGTTAATTTACTTTTATTTTTCCAAGATGTGACCCCCCCTTACCGCCTGCTCTGCAACACTCAAAATAAAATCATTTTCCAAGATGAAGAAAATGGAAACAATTAGTTAACAGCTGAATATATTTCACTCGTAAAAATGAATTATTGCATAGTGACGCCAATGGTGTCATGTTCGTGAACTAAAACTAAAGCATTTATTGGTCCATATTATAGACACTACACCTAAGTAAAGACATCTAATTGATGATAAAGGGAAAACGAAACAGTGGCGTCCGACTGAGTTGGGACAATTGCTTCCGCAGGGTAATCTCCGCAGCGTGACAGTCGCTTTTTCAAATTTGCATTCTGCAGAAACTGCGTCAACAAACGCATTTAGACCTGGTGGGGTCATGCACGGTTTAAAAAAACCGTTCAATTCAAAACGTTCCATATCCGTGACGCTTGTCTGATGCAGACTTGCGGTTCTTCTACATCGTCAGTTTGGAAAATTCGACTGTTGCGCCTTCAAGATCACCCTGCGTGAGTAATTGTCCCTACTTACGAAATTCCGGTAATATGGCGGACAGTTGGATTTCTTGACTTGGATCATCTACGCTCCGTATAAGATAACCGGCCCTGTTTCTGGCAACTATCTTCTCAGAAGGAACAAAAAAAAATTCCTTTCAGCGACTGAGAATTCGACAACACTTGGACTCTTTCATCGTACTTCAAGTAGTCTTACCTCAGAAACATTTTTCAATTGAACAGGCATTTTTGATCAACCACCTTCTCTTTCATTGTCCAAAGTATCAAAAAGAAAGATCACTGTTTTTCACCTCTGAAGATCCAAAAGAAATTCTTTCCGACGACCCTATCAAAATTCAAAACCTACTGTCTTTCCTTTCGGCAACGGACTTGAAACGCCTCCAAAAATCGCCTCAAGCCTCAGTTGCTGTATATGGCGAAA
Source organism: Maconellicoccus hirsutus (assembly GCA_003261595.1). Taxonomy (NCBI): domain Eukaryota; kingdom Metazoa; phylum Arthropoda; class Insecta; order Hemiptera; family Pseudococcidae; genus Maconellicoccus; species Maconellicoccus hirsutus. The sequence continues at coordinate 2,125 of QBDW01004977.1, forward strand.
ATTTAAAAAAAAAATCATCCCAAAATTCCTCAGTCTCATTCTTAAAAAATAATAAAAGAAGGAATCTTTAATACAATACCACGATATTTTTTTTAGGGCATAAAATTTATTAAAAACTTAAACATGAGGAGCAATAAACGTGCTTAAAATTCAAGAAATGAATAACGGCGACGTTTGTTTTTGACGTTATTCAAATACAATTCCGTACCTATAATTTTCGCTGTTTGTTCCATATCAAGTATGGGAAAACCGTAGGTATATCAATTTATATATGTACCTCGGATAGTGTGACAGTTAAAATATTTCATTTTCCCCTTTTCTTTCCCAAATATAATCGAAACGATCAACTTCGCAAAAAAACATTTAGTTTTTCTTTGGTATTACATGAACCAATAGGTAAACCACGTGTTAAGACCTTGACGTAATTCTGCGAGAAAAAAAAATCACAAACTCAGCTGTTCCGAAACGATTATTAAAAATTCCACGCGATACCGACAATAACAACACTATCAACTAAAAAGAAAACCTTTCGCACATAATATAAAATTTTGCTATATTTTCTCGTCGAATTGGATACAAGAATAGTTGGAGCGTTCAATTCCTTATTCGGTTCATCACACTATGGAACGATCTTCGCGAGTATTTTCGCCAACTTTTTATTTCTTGTATAAAGAAAAGTTTAGATTTATACGACAAATTTGTATAATCACGCTCCGTAGGTTTAATAATTCACGCCACAGCGTAACATAGGACAAAACGTAGTCTCGCAGAGTTTCCAATTAGTGAAATTTTTTTCTATGTAATTTATTTTAGAGCTAAATGAAAATTCTCAAAAGAAACTTACTCGGTATACGACATTTTGACTGGATAACTGCAACACAACCCGATAGAAAACATAATGCGACCTAAAAAAAAAACAAAAAAAATAAATAAAAATTGCGAATTACTTAACTTTGCAACTAGCTTCTTCGATAATTTCATTATAAGTTTTGAGTACATAACTATACCATAATTATATCTACATGATAACGTGTTTAAAACGTTCCCCAAGGAATTCAAAATTACACGACACAAATGCAAAAAAATTCAATTTTCTTAATGTAAATCATGCGTAAATTACGCTCCAGCTGAAATTTTAACGCACATAACACGAAGCTAATCGGCAAAATTTCCTGGAAAGGGAAATTCCGTGAAAAATTCAACACGCCAGAAAATAAACATGCCCGAGACTCGATTTTCTTTCTAATGTACTCTTCGCACCGAAAGGCACGTGTTTTACTAAAACACGACATCTGTTTTAATATTCAAAACCGTGAATTTCGCCGTAAAAATTTCTATTAACTTTCACACACAAACATGGCGCGCGCGCCACTAAAAAATAGAAAAATATTTTAAATATTCGTCGCGTTTTATTTACGTTATCATTTGTTGTTTATATGTACTTTTTTTTACTCTGTCACACGTACTTTACATAAAATTACCATTTTATGAACTGAAATTCTCTACCGAAAGAAAACTGCGCGAAAACGAGAAGCCACATTTTATTCAACGAAGTACTTAAAATATACGAGAAACATTTTCTTCGGATATTTATTTTCAAGTTAAGAAAAGCGCCGAACCAAAAAATCTTATTTACTGTTTTACGACAGTACAAAAAAGAAAAGGGAAAAAACACCGAGTAACATTTTCCAACATCTCTAATCTATCATCTTTAGAGTTACAAGGTACATAGCTTCAGCTACATACTGGAAAATACATTCCATCTAATGGGAAACTTCGATAATGCGCGTATGGTGCAACTTAAAAAAGCTATTTTCAAACCTAAATTAATTATAGTTGGTAATATAATTCCTCATTGTATAGATTTCATCATATGTCAAAATTTGATTAGCATTAACCCATTTCATGAAGTAGGTATTGTGCAAAGTGAACACATTCAAACTACATCAAGCATACTTTGAAAAAATTTCTTTTGTGAAGAGAGAAAAAAAATGATATTACGTTGAAAAAATAAACATCTGTTTATTTCAAGTACAAAAACCCGACTGAACCGATAAAATGTCATCAAAATATCTCCCCAGGAAAAATAACACTTCACGAGATCATACATCAACGAGTAAGAATCATGAACAATTCTTCAGCACGAGCCTTATTCATCTTCTTCCTGTAGAAAGAAAGCCCATAAAAAATAACACTTTTGAGCGTTTTCTGTCGTATACGAAACGAAAAAAAAAAAAAGAAGGAAACTTCATGATCGAGCTACAAATGGAAGAATAACTTAGCAAAGTAGCGCTTTATTCTATCATAAATTTTATCAATATCAACACAAAAACGTATCCAGTTCGTACGATAAATCTAATCACCTCGATGAATCGGGTTGTTTGTATTCTTCATTCACTCGTTTCCCAACCAAGTACCCATATAAGCTACAAATAAATCAAAACTTTTATAAATTTTTAAAACACACATTTTCCATTTTATCATTCCGACATAAATTCTCCAATACACGCTAATACCGCATTACCAACGATGACCTCTCTTATCGGTATTTTGATCGTTTTTCTATATTTCTTCGTATACAGGGTGTCTCGATGCAGGTTAGCATCCTTTCACCAGCGATATAGTCTTCCCATGATAGGTTCATCTATGCATAGTTGCAAATCCTATGAATTGAAGGGGCAGAGATATGCTCAGTTGAAAATTTTTTTTTCAATTTTGTTTTGGATTTTTAAAGGGTATCTCACGGATTTTTCACCACTTTTTTTCCAAATTTTCAAAAACCTTTCAAATTAACCTTCCCTCTCTCCTTCACCAACGAGGTCAAATTTCGGATTAAAAGAAAATTTGTGTTTAAAAAAAATCAAACACTTATAAAAATATCGAAATAAAATTATAAAAAATAATTGAATAAAATGTAGATATGACGTCAAATATTTCGATAGTGCTGCCAATTCATGAAATAATTACTAACTATTCATCAAAAATGTACAATTTTTGTACCTGTAATTTTTTCAAAAACATTTCGAATTTTTTCATTTTTGCACTACTTTTTAACAAAATTCACTCCTTTTTCACTACTTTCATTACTTTCACTACCTGTTAGATACCCTGTTCAGACGAAAAAACGTTGAGTTTTTAAATGGCCCAAATCGGACTCTTCTATCTCATTTTATTAAAAAGTTATAGCAATTTCAATTTCAAAATTGAAACTGAAAAAAACATTCTCGATTTTTTTTTTCATTTTTAACGTTTTTAATTATTGGAACTGGACTCCTAATGTAAATGTTAATGAAAAATGATATTCTGTATTTTTTTTATCAAGCAATTCTTAAAATATTCAAATTGAGAAGTTGTATGGTTCCTTTATTATAGAAATGTTGAAGTTAAAATGACTATAACTTTTTAATAAAGTGAGATAGAGGAGTTCGGTTTGCTCCATTTAAGAACTCTACGTTTTTTCGTCTAAAACAATTCATAATAATGATGTCTAATAAGGAAATTTTTCTGAGATTTCTTCGAAAATGTAAAAAAATTGAATTACCAACACTTTTTTTTCAGACGTGGTACAGGCTCCCTTGATCACCTAGCGCAATGATCAATAGCACTGAAAAATTCAATCCAATACGAAATTGAAAAAAATTTCAACTGAGCATATCTCTGCCCCTTTCAATTTACAGCGTCGGCAACCATGCATATATGAACCTAGCATGAGTAGAGTACATTGCTGGCGAAGGGGTGCTAACCTGTACTGAGACACCCTGTATGTATGATATCTCTATGTAGATACATGCAGCAAATGTATTTCAACACATGTATCGTCAAAACGTATTTTTGCTTTCACGAGTTCTCAAGTTCAACAAATTTTCCGAATCGAAGAACAAAACGAAGAAAATAAGGAAGTTCTATAAACTTGTAAAGCAATTAGAATATCTGCTTCAGCTCTCCACAACTTTCATGGAACACTTGAGAAATTATCGTATCATTCGTTCGCGATTTCAAATTAGTCTCACACCGTTGATATTGATTTAAAACTTGAAAGTTGCAATAGCAGTTTTATTGAAAAATTAATATCAAATTCCAGGAACTGGATCAAGATCTCGACAGTTTATTATAAAGTAGCAATAGCTTTCATTTTCATAGCAAAAATACGACTAAAAATGTAAAGATCACAAAGAAACATGAACAACCGTTATGAAAATTTTCAACTTGCAGCAATAAATGTTATTTTAAAAGCAAACTAATTATATTCTTCACGAATGCATATTAAACTAACTAACCAACACATCGTTGAACGCAACATAACCACAAAAACAACAAAACAACGTAGTAAAAAACGGCCCAAAACTTAACGAAGCGAAGAAGCGAAATTTCACTGAGTAGATTTTCACATCGCGTAAGTAGGTAATCATAAAAAACTCCAAAAAAGTTGTAATAATACGAAGTAAAATTTTACTATAAAGTACACGCGTCTGAAAAACAAAACATATATTCAATTTAAAACTCATAAATCTTACGCTGAAGTCGAAAAAGAAAGGGAAATGCGAAAGTTGAATTAATACACGTTGAAAATAAATTAAGTAATCGCGTTCATGTGGCTCTTTTGAGTAGAACGTGGTCGCGGTTCAAACGCAGGCGAATAGTATCAAGGCTATTTTTTTTCAACTTTTCTTCATTCCTTCTATAAGTACCCTAGAGAAAGCAACAAAGCGATGTTAAATGACATTTCGCATTATATTTCATTGGTCCGGCGAATGGATTTCCTTTTTATTCACAACCTTTGGGAGTACGCAACTTTAGTTAGAGGTTACTTTTATGCCGTAACTTACAATGCCGTAGTGGTGGAGAAAAAAAGAAAAACTTTTGCAACCTTTTTTTCATACAAGTTCAAATTTTCGTGAAATACGTTTCAGGCAGAACTAAGCTTTTAACGAACCGAGTCGGAATCTATTTTGGTGAAATTTGTATACTTAGGTTAAAACTTGCGCACATACAAAGAAACACCGTAGCACAATGCCATTGTTGAAATAAATCGTCGTTAATTACGTGTATGCAACTTTAAACGGGTACAGCTACGTTCTCGCAGACATTTAAATTCAAATCGTCTCGTAACGGTAATTCGGGCACATTTATTATAAAATCTAGCTCGTATTTTCGTCTCATCTCACCCTCGTCATAAACCAATGCGATAGTCTCGCCTTTAAGTAGCCTTCAGAAAAAATGAAAAATACGGTATTTCCTCGAAATGTCAAGTACCTCTTCATCATTCAAAATTTATGCAAATTAACGTTCAATTTTCGAGCTTTCGTTTTACATGGCATAAACGAAGAGATTTTTTCAGAGTAGATCATCATAATAATGCTGAACAGAAACCGCTGTTTTTGCAAAACACATCTCCTTCGTGCGTATTTACTAAATGAGCCTCGTAAGATTTCCATAACGTGTAAAGTGCGAAGATGATGCGATTATTACTGTCTTGTCGAAATCCGTAAAGAAATAAGGAAATGTAGGCAAATAAATGCACAAGCTTTATTTTAAAAATCGGACCTGCCCAATGTCGCGCGTTGCTACAAACGAAGCGCTAACGTATAGTGGGAAGTGTAAAGGACATCGCGAGCACTTGAATTCATTACTTTTCACTATGATCCCGCTGAGTGAAAATTTCGAAAAAATATTTATATTATATGGGGGTTAATAGGGTACCTACCACCGAAATTTCAAAATTTTCATTCACCAGGGCCATAGTTAAATAAAAAAAAAACAAGTCAAGAAACGTATTATGGTGGGGGTGAAATGATGATGGGGTTGTCAATTTTTGGGTATAGACTGTACATAAAGGTCAATCACATACCAAAATTTCAACCTCCCCCTCTTATCGTTTTTGAGAAAAAAATTCTTATCTGTTTTTCAATTAGGAATTTTTGAAGTGAGAACTTCTTTATTGGCACCTACCTGAAAAAAAGTATTTATGAGCACCAAATCGAAAAAAAGCGTAACGCGTTGTCCTTAGCACTGACGTCACACCATGCTCCGTCATCTACTGGTGAAAATGTAGTTTAAGTAACTGACCAACCAACCGACCAGTCAAAACCATACCATCACCTTCTCTTTTCCCTTCTTCCTGCGTGCACATTACATCACTTATTTTTAAAATGACGAGTGTATCTTGTATAATACGTATAATACATAAATATGCTGGGGTATTATATCCGGATATTCGTATGAAGAAGTTCTCACTTCTGCTGCGTGTCTTCCACGGCATACCCGATTTTTTGTTTTAAAAAGAGGTGGGAGTAGGGGTCTGAAATTTTTGTCATGAACGTATCTTAATAGTGTTGCTCCGATGATGCGGTAATTAGATAATTTTACGGAAATATTAATTGGCTGTTTTGCAGTTTAAATTTTATACTTCTATTTATTCTAGAACATTCGGTAAAAAAGTTCACCGAAGTTCATTACTCGATATTCGTCATTCGTCATATGTTCGTCTTTATGACATGTACGTAAAATATATTGTCATTATGTAATTTCTGAATTCGTTTATAATTTCTTAAAATAAAAGAAAATTTCATTTCATCATATCCTTATTACAAACATGGTAGCATAAACCGTGGTTTATTTTTTTTTTCGCGACGATATTCGTTTTTTTTTATTCAATTACATTTGCGTAACGCGAGATGATCGTCATCTTCGCGTATGTTTCTACGAAATAAAAAAGTTAAAGAAGATATTTCGCGGACACCGGATCGAAGTTCCGATGATTCGATCCATGGTTTTTCGACGTCTGATACGTTAAAAAAGAAATCTTCGCGAAAAGTAAGAAAACGTCAGTCTAAAGAATTTAAAGCTTCGTGCGTCGTTCCTTCCGTAGGAACAGAAGAATCATTCGTTGATTTGTCGATCAGTGAAATTCCATCCGTTGGAATCAAAGAATCATTCGTTGATTCATCCGGCAAGGTTTCATTCGTTGATCCTGTCATTCCGAGTTCATCTCAAATTTACGATTCGTCAAATACCGAAGACGATTTTCACGATACGTTTCTTGAAATTATTTCCGATAACGAAGAATACGAAATGTCAAACGGCGATTCGCGTGTTCATGATCATCTGGTCTTTAAGGGAGTCGATTATGCGCAATGGAAAAAGCGAATGCTTGTAATGTTACGTTCGAAAGAATTAGACGCGACAAGTTTGGCGGCGGGCGGAGGCGACGCCAAAAAGAAGATAAAAGCTTACGAACTCTTAGTTAATCATCTTGACAATGTAACATTTAAATTGGTACGCGAAGACTCCGACCCGGTCAAATTGTTGGCAGAACTTGATGAAAGGTACCTTAGAAAAAACGAGATAATAATTGTAAATAACCGTACGCGTTTGGCGAATATCGATATCGCAAATTTTAATTGTCCGAAGGATTTTTGTGACGAAGTTACTCGTTTAGTAAATGAACTTGAAGAGCAAGATGTGAAAGTCAGCAAAGCTGAAGAATATGCATACTTATTGTCAGGGCTCAAAGATCGAGAAAAATATAAACACGTGAAGAAATCTTCGGAAGCGTTATTACATGTCACAACGGCGGACCCGAAGATAATTCGAAATCTACTTTGTAGTGACGACGAAAACAAGTCAGATAAACCGGATACGCAGAAAAACTCTTCAACAAGTAAAGGAACAGCTTTCGTGGCAGGAAATTCGAAATCCACAATTGGTAACGAGAATAGAGGTAATACGAATAAAAATTATAACAATTACGATAAAATAAAAGAAAATTTCATTTCATCATATCCTTATTACAAACAATTTCATCATATCCTTATTACAAACAAATAGTACCTAACTGCCACCTTAATTTCAATTTTTCTGAATAAGAGGGCCGAATCGGCCTGCTTACTCGGTAACGGCCTTTGAGTGAAAGTAAGCAAATGATAAGAACCATTCAAAGTAGCCCCATTAAGAGAAAGATCTCTAGCAAGGTTACTGTTTCAGCGACACTTCAAAACGTTGAGGACATTGATATTGAATATTCAGGGTATCATTTAAAAATACTTTGCGATTTTCAGAATCAAAGCTAGATTTTTAAATGAAAGTTCGTTTGAGCTTTTTAAAGAACAATTTTCAATTGGGTATTAGTCTGTTCACATTTCTGGCAAAGGGGACGGAAATGACGAAAATAACTTAATCAAAAGTTCTTCTATCTGGTAACACTGTTTTTCTGGAAAAAACTTGTTTTTCTGGAAAAAACTTGTTTTTTTGGCCATCAGGCTGTGCTAAATGAAGAAATGTTGTTCAAAGTAGCCCCGCATCAAGTTATCTACTATCTACATTAGGGTGGGCTGAAAAAAATCGAGGGTCTTCGATTCGGCTTAAATTTTATTATGTGGTGGGATTTGAGTTGAAACCATCCCATATGAATTTTTAGTCCCCTAGGTCACCCCTAAGTAGAGCTACGACCCCCCCAAGGGGGAATTTTTCAAAAAATCGCTGTTTTTTGCGTTTAAAACTCGAAAAAGGGTATTTAATCGAGGGGGGCTAAGGCTAAAAAGGCCTTTCTCATAAAAGAATTGCCGCGATATTAAATGAAATATTGTCGGATTTTAAAATTTTTTCAAGATTTTCGTTTTCCAAAAGATTAGATTCATATGTTGGGTACATTTCTCGCTTTGAAAAAAAAATACTAAAACTATTCAACGTTTGTACGTGCAAATGCGACGTAAATTCAAACTGCGCTTACGAATGATCAAAAATATTTTTTCGAAATTATTCAGAGCATTGAAACGGGTGCGTGGAACTTCAAGGAGACTATTGTGAAGGATTATGATCGAAATTTCGTCGAAAATTAATTTAGCTGCCCCTCAGAGGTCGATTCCGGGTTTCAAATTGCCACACCTCGTAAAGTAGTCCTGAGGAAACCTGGGAAGTTGAACCATGCCCGATGGCTGACGCTGGCAAGCCGTTTGCTTCGTCTATATATCAGTACGGAAAAGCCAACCGATAGTGTAATCACCATAGTAAAATACATCTTGGTAGTCTACGCGCCGGTTTGGTTTTACACTAGACTATATCCGTACCTACCGTATCCCTACTTTGGGGATCATAGCTCCACTTAGGGGTGGCCTAGGACGCTAAAAATTCATATTGAATGGTTTCAACTCAAATCCCACCACATACTAAAATTTCAGCCAAATCGAAGACCCTCGATTTTTTTCGGCCTACCCTAATGTAGATAGTAGATAACGTGATGTGGGGCTACTTTGAACATTTCTTCATTTAGCACAGCCTGGTGGCCAGAAAAACAAGTTTTTTCTAGAAAAAACAGTGTTACCAGGTAGAAGAACTTTTGGTTAAGTTATTTTCATTATTTCCGTGCCCTTGGTCAAAAATGTGAAAACTTCAAAACGTATATTTGCAGATGAATATATTTAATGTAATTTCTATTAACGGGCAAGAAATGGAACATACACGTGGAATAATCGTTTTACTCATTCTGATTACTCAAAATTAAAAAATTTCCGTTCAAAAAGTTGAGCATCGTAGAAGTATTAATTTTATAAAAGAGGAAGGGTAAAACAACCGAAGTGATGTTGATTTCGTAAGCCTACATCGACGTTATTTTGGAGATTAAAATTAATTTCTTCACATCACGTTAATTATTTGCGGTTTCAAAGTAACAAACGCCGCGTAAATTATTATATTAGTTGAAAAATACGTGAGAAAATTATTTATTATTGTCTTCGTAGTTCACTTAATTATTTAGCGTAACTTTATTTTATCTATCAATTAGCAGCCATCAAAATTACTACAAGCAGGCTTAGAAAATATTCGCGTTTTTTGGAAGAAACTAAAAAACACACTGTAACGATGACTATTCGAAATAAAACCGTCCAAGTAAAAAAAATTTCATCAACAGACAAGTGATAAAACCACTACGATTATCTACTAAACTTCTCCATTGAGAGAATTTCTCTGATAAAACAGCAAGTTCAAAGAAAACACAGAAAAACGCAAACTTCCTGGAATCGATTGTAAAGCCATTTTACAGTCAATTACTTTTTTCATCATTCTCGAAACGTCAACACAGTCGTTTCGAATTTCACCTCAAACGATTCACTTATTTATTATCAAATTAGAAATAAACAGTATCAAGATTGCTCGGAGATCGCGTTAAATTGGTATAAATTGAGGTTAGAAAATTCAAAAGCCCGAGCGCGTGAAAATCACTAGCATAGTTGAAGAAAGTGTACCGTATTACAAAACTTTGAATGCAGATAAAACCGAAATATTCCATTCGCAAGAAAACCACAACCTGGCCAACATAAATTTTCACTTTTAAATCGACTTGGTGGTAATTTAATTTCCTTTCGCAAAATGTTATGCTAATGAAATTATTTACACAAATTAACTCCTAATGGGATTACAAATATTTTTCTTCGTTTTGCACTCGAAAAATACTTCTACATTAAACGAGCTCGATAAAGTTTTAAATAACGAAAAAACTCCCAGCATCGAAGTTCTACTTATCCACTCCCGTTTACTTCTAAAATAACAACTTTTTTTTCATATCAACGTCCTTGTCGTCGCCGAAGTGAGGAGAAAAATCAAAAACAGATCGAAAACGTAGAATACCACAGCGAACAGGTACGCAATAAAAAGCTTTCGCGGGATTAACATAAAATTTTACATTCATGTGTATTCCTATATACTTTTCCGACACGATGGAATCAAACACGTTGCATCTCTCCGGCGTACTTAATATTTTAAATGTTCTCTATTTAATGTTATCGCGTATTTTTACTACTACTGCACGTATTATATTTATTTTTTTTTTACAACTTTCGAACTCATAGATATACTTGTAGAATTCCTGAAGCAATAAAAATAATACATCTCTATCCGGCAACCGCCACGACACCGAGAGAATTCAAATAACCAAAATTAACTAAAATGAAAACGAATCGAGTATGAAATTTTTCAATCAAGCGACATTTTACAAATCGTTTTTCCCGATTTTTCGCTATAATTGACGCCAAGTCCATCGTTCTGAATCGTTCACCGTTCGCTTGTAAAATTCGATTAATGAAGCAAAAAATCATCGCGTGAAAGAATTATACGCAACAGCAATGTCGCGAGGAAAGTCGTTATCGCTTCATGGGAAAATTTCGAAACAAATTAAACCCATATACGAACTGTTTAATGTGAAATTCAATTTAACTGAGCGTTAAATGAACGACTAAATGACGAAAAAATGATTGATTTTGCTTCCAAAAACCGATATACTACTAACTAAACCAATTTTCTGCATCCATTTGCTAATTACGTCATGGCCAACGTATACATTAAAATGGAGTAAAACGCCAATAAAAAATACCCGACGAGGGAAAATGTTCTAATTATTCAAAATCTATATCATTACAAAGGCAAAATGTTCTCGTAAAATAAACGCTGCTACGTTTTGAAATTTCCAACTTTTTTTTTTACAAATATTCGTGTAACGATTTCATCGACGGGAGTTTTTTTTTCATTTTTTTACGCGATATTTTCAACATTTCTACAACAATCACTTCAACGTGATTACGTTAAAAAGAAAAAGTTTCGTAAGCAACGTAACAGAAAACATTCCTTCATCTGAACTTATAAAGAATTTTTTTTGCTCATTTAAATTTGAAATTTGTTTTACGTCGTTGTTAACACGAATTCTGTTCATGTTGAAAAATAAACTATTTACGTATTGATTTAAACGATTTCAACCAATCAACGAATTCATTATATTTTTAATTACCATTGGTAATTCGAAAATCACGAAGTTATTTTTCTCGCCTTTCGAGCCTAATTTCGTTGTAGTAATTATCAAAATTGACGTTTACTTGTAGTAAAAATTCAAAATCCACGACATTTTTTGTTACGATGAATATTTAATCAAATTTTTTATTTCATTTTCTTTTGATATTTAGATTAAAGAACAAAATACTAATTACGCCGAGACTGCTAACGAACAAGTATTATGAAATTGATTCCTCGTTTTTGTTTCTATTACCATTTTTCTTCTTTAAAACGCAAAAAATTGTTTGCTTCGTCGAAAAATAAAATGAAAAGGAAAATAAGCAATTTTTCTCGATGTTTTTTTTTTTTTGGTTTTCTTTTAAACAACAAAAAAAACTATCAACTAATGACACAAGAATTGAGTGGCAGGACAAATAGGTTGACAAAGACTTTCGAAAAAAAAAAAAATCTTGTGAAAAAATTCTATTATAACGATTTTTAACATAAACCATTTGAAAATTTCGCTGTATTAATGTTGTTAACAAGCGAAAAAAAATAGTAACATAATACGTACAATTTATTACATAAAATCAGGTCGACGCCTTTGATTAAAAAAAATGTATGCTCAAGTTATTTATAAAATTGTACTTGCGTTTTCCAACAGGAAATAAAATTCGTATTTTATTGTGAGAAAATCAAATCAATAACTTCGTTTATATCCCCGAAAAGTACACCTACTTTCATTAGCTTTTGACAAACTGGAACATTATTTATTGAAACTTTTTACAGATGTTTGATAAAAATAAAAAAGTTCCAAGATGATATAGGAAAAAATAAAATTTTATTTTTAAAAAGATAATAATGAAAAAATTGAAAACAAAGGAAGTGTGGCATGAGTGCGGCATGTGAATTAGGATTTTTAAGAGAATTATTTTTATTTATTTTTTTAATTA